>JAJOZX010011136.1:0-119755 GCA_023014485.1 Bathynomus jamesi
AATTTTCAAATGGCGGGCGCGACCTCCAATATCGAATTTTGACCCGAAATTTCCCCAGGATCATTTTTCCACCAAATCAAACCAAATGAGAGGGTATCTCAAAACTTTGAAACAAAAAAATTTTACTCCCCCACTTTTGCATCACCCTAATATATTATATATACACATTTAACTGCAATGACCACGCAGTATATTAATGTATAGAAACGACGTAAGTATAGAGGAGTGTTCTGCACACGAGAAGAGAAATAACGAACAAATGAAAAATGAGGTGACCGCCCGGGAATCGAACCCAGGACCTTCCGATTGCCGGTCAGACATGCTACCACTACACTACGGGCCTCGATCAGTCAGAAGTCGCAATTCTCCTACATAGGGCAGAAACCAATGCCTTGAGAGGGCATCTGACTGATCGAGGCCCGTAGTGTAGTGGTAGCATGTCTGACCGGCAATCGGAAGGTCCTGGGTTCGATTCCCGGGCGGTCACCTCATTTTTCATTTGTTCGTTATTTCTCTTCCTCGTGTGCAGAACACTCCTCTATACTTACGTCGTTTCTATACATTAATATACTGCGTGGTCATTGCAGTTAAATGTACATATTCACGATTTGCGAGGGTGCCCTCTCAAGGCATTGGTTTCTGCCCTATGTAGGAGAATTGCGACTTCTGACTGATCGAGGCCCGTAGTGTAGTGGTAGCATGTCTGACCGGCAATCGAAGGTCCTGGGTTCGATTCCCGGGCGGTCACCTCATTTTTCATTTGTTCGTTATTTCTCTTCCTCGTGTGCAGACACTCCTCTATACTTACGTCGTTTCTATACATATATATATAATATATATATATATATAATATATATATATATATATAATAATTATATATATATAGGGGATGATGATGATGATGTCTGTTCGTTTATGAACGCCTAACGGCGAAGGTAATCTACACCAAATTCAGCATACATATTAAAGGAGAATTAGGGAAGGTTTTAGTAACACACCAGCCTTTCCAGTAGCCTCTGTGGGGGGAATGGGAAAGGTACCCCCTAAACCACTAGGGTAGTCTGCATCAAACTTAGTACAGTATACACATTAAGGGAGAACTATTGAAGGTTTAGTAGCACACCCGCCCCTCCCAGTATCCACCGACCGTGGGCGGAAAACTGGGAGGGGCTCCCCTAAACGGTTAGGGTACGCTTAAATGGCTAGGGTAATCTGCATCAAATTTAGTATACACATTAAGAGAGAACCATGGAAGGTTTTAGTAACACATTCGTCCCTCCCAGTCCCCTTCCAAGGGTGAAGGACTGGGAGGGACCCCCATAAACAGCTAGGGTTATCTGCGCCAAATTTAGCTTACACATTAAAAGAGACCAGGGAGGTTTTAGTAACACACTCGAATCTCCGAGTCTTCCCCTAGGTTGTGTTTCGGTAGGTTTGTAAATAGAATTGGCAATAGTCACGTTTATCGAGAAATCTTAGAATGCTTCATGCTGAAGTCTGCAGAACAGCTATATGGAGACGAACCATTTATTTTTCAACATGACTTGGCTCCAGTTCATACGTCTCGTGCAACATCTGTGTGGTTTGATGCTCATGCAAATGAAGTACTACCATGGCCAGCTAATTCTCCCGATCTTAGACAACTTTTGGAATATTGCTAAGCAGAAGGTCCAAAAGCGTAAACCAGGTACACTGAGAAAACTGAAAAGATATTTGATGACAACCTGGCAATCGATAATTACAGAAAAATGCAAGAGGCTTATTGAATTTATGCTAGTCGATTGGAAGCCGTAATCAGGGCTAAGGGTGGACTAACTGACTAAGACACAGAGTTAAAAAGGCTTTGATAAAGGACTAATATAGTGGCAGTACTCAGTAAACATAATGAATTCATTCTATTTTTTTTAACATCTGAGGAAGTATTCTAATTTTTTGGTATGTTGCTATGCATTAACTTTTCGCTAGTTAATAAAGTTTCTGATATTTTTTTTCCAAAACTGGCACACACAGATCTCTTTTTATCATAATGACATTGCAAATACTCAATATTCCTCATAAAGATGTACAAATTAAAGGTATTATCAAGGTCATGAGCGCATTTGAGACACTATTCTATGCTTTCGATCCCGAGTTGTATATATGTGTATATATACTGTCAGGCCCTCTCAGAGGTCCAAAGAGGTCCGGGCCACTTCCAGCTTTTGAGGCCCATAGTTAAACCCAATTATTACTTTCACTGCAAAACATTATATTCAAACCTGAAAGTTTCTAAATTTGAGGCCCAGGCCAAATGGCCCTCCTAGCCCCTCTCTGATAGGCCCTGTATTCTGTATATATATATACAGGGCGTCCCAAAAAAATGTATACACACTTTAAATACTTATAAAGGCAGTGTTTATTAAAATACATTTCATTTTCAAAATGTAATAGAATCTACAGACATTATTTAATTGTTTTGTCAACGCCTGTTTTCAAACTGACGTCCGTTCTGGTCCAGGCACTGCTGATAACGCGAAGCAATGGAATCGCAAACATCACGAAACATTTCGTTTGGTATTTGTGTGCATTCTCGTTCAATGGCTGCTCTCAATTCAGCGACTGTTGCAGGTTTTATAGCGTAGACTTTGTCTTTTAAGTATCCCCATAAAAAAAGTCTAGTGGTGTGAGGTCTGGTGAACGCGGAGGGTATTCTACGAAACCCCTTCGTCCAATCCACATCCACATCGTGCCAAGTACCACTCGCAATACTCCACTCTTCGGTCCGGATCATCATCATCTTCATTAATAGCATGGACTAATCTTGGAATGTAACTTTTCCATTGACAGCGCTTCAAAAATGCGTTGGACAGACGATTCTGAAATTCCTACCTCACGACTCGCTTGCCGCACAGATTTTCTTGGACTTTGGTGATACGTTTCCAGTACTCTTTCTTGCTTTGTGGGGCTTGTCGATGTCCGTGGTCTTCCGGAACGCTTCTTGTGGACATTCTGAACAGTTCCATCGGCTTCAAACTTATCTCTAATTCGAGTGATGGTAAGTCGCGTTGGTGGATCTGTTTGAAACTCCCTCCTAAACTGTCTTTGCACTTCAACTGCGTTTTCACACTTCCAGTAGCATTTTAGAATGAATTTCCTTTGTTCAAAGCTTAGTCTGACTGCCATTATTAATTCTAATGGGCTTAACTTGGAAAGAAAGAAACATCAATTGAGCTATCAGCTGTTAAAGTGTGTATACATTTTTTTGGGACGCCCTGTGTATATATATATATATATATATATATATATATATATATATATATATATTATATATATAGTGATGTATCGGATGTCAGATTTCAGGCATCCGCAGATGCGGGTGCCAAACTTTGACATCCGCGCGGATGCGGATGTTCATGCATAAATTTGTCAGCTTGATAATATGATAGTTTAAATTCATACTTAATTTATTAATTGACTTTCGATTTTTGGTTAGTTATAAATATTAGACATTCGATAATATTAGATATTAGATATTAGAGAATATTATTTTGTAATTATAATTTTTTTACAGACACGCTTCTCTTTTTGGACGAGTTTTCGCCACACAACTGTGTGTTACCAGGATGCGGGACGGGGACCCAACTCGTCTTGCATCCCACCAACCACTTTCCCCAACCACCACCCTTTGGAAAGCAGTGTGTTTATGGCATTGTTATGTATTGTAGCATGAACAATTAATTATACAAATACACAACAGACATTGCCAGTTACATTAAAGATCAAATGAAGGCTGCACAAGTTTCAGTGTTTGAACTGAATGAGGGGCAAATTATGCTTCAAAAATAGCAATTTAGTAAATAGTACACATCCGCAATATCCGCATCCCACAGGTGCGGATGCAAATGTGGATGTTGAATTTTATACGGATGTGACATACATCACTAATATATATATGAAGTTAAACAATTAAAAAAATTGGCTATAAAATTGAAATTAAAAGTACAATAAAATGTTAAAATGTTAAATTTGATTGCACAGAAATATATATAAAATTTTGCAATTTTAAAAGGTTACAAAATAAAAACACAAAATTTACGTAAAATAAAACACCGTTCATTTATATAAAATTCCCGAATACAATATTGAATGGGAAATTGAAAACAAATATTGATGATGCTTTCGTTACTAGGTGAAAGGCCGGAGTACATCTGAGATGAGTTCACGGGGAACAAAGAAAAACGTTCTACAGGGTGTCCCATAAGTCCGGCATCATAGGAGAAATTCATATTTTTCTATTTCTACACACCATAATTTATGGTCGGGATGCCAATTTCCCGTCCACCATTCTGTTCATTGGGCTGTTTTTTATGGAAATGGTGAGATAAATTGACAGAACACCCGCTACTGGTCTCAAAACAACCCTCACTGGTATACCTCTTCAAAGGAACAAGGTGCATCTCGGGTGATGGTATGGTGTGGCATTTGGAAGGATCGCATCATAGGCCCCCTCTTTTTCGATGAACATGTCACTAGAGGCACCTACCTACGTATGCTCAAGGAAGAAGCATTTCCCAGTGTCTTGAACGAAGCAGGAAATTTCCCAACATGGTTCCAGCAAGACGGCGCTCCTGCACATTACAGCACCCAAGTAAGGGAATACCTGTACCAACAATTCCCTGGTCATTGGATAGGACGTCGAGGAATGGCCAGCTCGAAACCCGGATCTCACGCCACTAGATTTTTATCTCTTGGGCCACTTGAAAGCGCTTGTATACGCAGAGAAAATTAGGAGTGTTGAACATTTGCGGCAGCGCATTATTGGGGCATGTAACACCATTACTCCTGACACCATTGACCGTGTGCTTGCTGACTGGGTATCACGTCTGAATTTGTGTATTGAAAACAATGGTGGACATACTGAGCACGTTCTGTAAATAAAAGCTTTTGTTTTGCCTTTTTTAATTATTTTTCCTATGATGCCGGACTTATGGGACACCCTGTAGTTGAAGAGGGGGAGAAAAATCTCCTGCGTGGAAGACGGTCGACAGATGAAAAATGTTCGATGAGGAAATAACTTCGACGAAGAGTTCGGAGTAGGATTACCGTGAAAGTTTTAAATTCGGACGATGACGAAGTTTTGTTGGTTGACTGAAGAAAAAGTTCACAATAAAATTCAAAGCTCCAGACGATGATCCAGAGTCGATGATGGATTAATTCGACGAAAATAAGACTCAGAAAGAAGGATTGGTTAAATACTAACGAAGGTAACGGAACTGTTGACCGAAGTTCGATGACGAAGAAGCGAGTTGAATCCCAAAGTTCGTGTCAGCAAAAAAGTAGAGTGAGTTGTCTCGGTGGGATTAACCCTTTCATACCTGAACAGTTTTATACCTTATGTTATTCTCCATCAGGACTAAAATCTCGGAAAATTTCATAGTCGCATTTGCGACCGTACGGCCTGAAAGGGTTAAATCAATTATATCACGTATACTGGTTCCAAGTGTGCGCCTTGCTGGGTTTTATTTGTAGCTCTCTGAACTCTGAAGAAACGTGTGTACCCGTAGTTCGACAAGGCCTTAACTTGAGAACTCCTTCTCGAGCAGAGGAACCAAATTCATAACCAAAAAAAAATAAAAGGTAATGAACACGAAGAAAAATAAACTTGAATAAGTTGAGAACGATTCTTCATTCGCTCTAAGAGTTTAATGACGAAATAAATTACAGGAGGAGGCTCGACCAAAGTGGTCTAAAATGAGATAGGAGTCTCATGAAGTAACTCGGATGGCTAGCTTAGAATGGGGACTCCCCATTCTGGGGAGGAAAGGAAACCTCCTCGGTCACAGGCTATGGCAGGAGGCTGAGGAATGATTGAAATAAGTACGACTAGGATTTCAGAAGGAAATGCAGTTGAAGCTTAACTTCCCCCTTGAAGAAGAATTTACAAATTTACATTCTTTTGATTTGTAAATTTAACACTTTTTTAAGTGGTGCCATCATGTCGGAAATTTGTAATTTACGCCATTAACTCTTATTTCATAACCTGGGTAAAATATACCCTTGGTATAACTTACCACAGGTAGGAAATAGGTGTTTACCATTGTTTCATAACTTCGATATCATATAGGCATACCCTTGGAATAATTTACTATGGTTATGAAATAAAGGCTAAGTACATAATAGGTACATATTGACATTTAGTACATTATGCACTCATTAGGGATCACCTGAAAACTAAAGCCCCAATGTCAAGCGCCCTTGACGATTGGTTAGGTTTATTCGTGATATTTTCGTTGTTTTGTATATATATATATATATATATATATATATACATATACAGTATATTGACGATTGGTTAGGTTAAGTCGTGATATTTTCGTTAGTTTTAACGAAAATATCACGACTAAACCTAACCAATCGTCAGGGACGATTGACATCAAGGGCTTTGGTCTTCAGGTGATCCCTCATTAGTACTAATACATTACACTATCTATAATAATAATAAAAGGACGTGTGTGTGTGTGTGTGTGTGTGTGTGTGTCCCAGCCATAACTTCAAAATGGAAGCAGTTGAAACATGAAACTTCACACACATATTGATTAGGTCCCGAGGTTGTGCAGTGTGCACCTGGGTGTTAATAAGTTAAATAATTAAAATTACTGGGCCCGACGGCCCCAGCACCGCGATTAAACTACAGAAAAGAACGCAGCCGTGAAAATTTTGAGCTTCACATTGTGTCAAGATTTCTGAATCTTAAGATTTTCATGACTAATTATTTGGTCAATAAAACTATAGAAAAGAACACAGTCATGAAAATCTTGAGCTTCACATATAATTAAAATTACTGTGTGTGTGTGTGTATATATGTATATATATATATATATATAACGTAAAGAACGACGCTTGTATAGGAGAACATTCCGCGCAAGCTGAGGAGGGAGAACGAACAAATGAAAAAATGAGGTAACCACCCTGGAATCGAACCCGGGATCTTCCGATTGCCGGTCAGATATGATAACCACTACACCATGGTCCTCACTCGATCAGAAGTCGTAATTCTCCTACATACGCGCAGAAACCAATGCCCCGAGGGGGGCACCTCCCGCATGCCGCACCTATATATACATTTCAACTGCAAAGAACACGCAGTATAATTAACGTAAAGAACGACGCTTGTATAGGAGAACATTCCGCGCAAGATGAGGAGGGAGAACGAACAAATGAAAAAATGAGGTAACTTCTGATCGACTGAGGACCATGGTGTAGTGGTTATCATATCTGACCGGCAATCGGAAGATCCCGGGTTCGATTCCCGGGTGGTTACCTCATTTTTTCATTTGTTCGTTCTCCCTCCTCATCTTGCGCGGAATGTTCTCCTATACAAGCGTCGTTCTTTACGTTAATTATACTGCGTGTTCTTTGCAGTTGAAATGTATATTATATATATATATATATATATGTGTGTGTGTGTGTATATATATATATACCGTATATTGATTAGGTCCCAAGGGCACTTGGGAATATCTCCTATACAAGCGTCGTTCTTTACGTTTTTATACTGCGTGTTCTTTGCAGTTGAATGTATATATATATATATATATATATATATTATATATATATATATATATATATATCGAAACCTATGGTAAAATTATTGAATACCCGGTAAAGTTCATTGAATCCCAGGTTAGGTCATCTGTACGCCCTTGACGATGGTTAGCTTAAGTCGTGATATTTTCGTTAGCTTTAACGAAAATATCACGACTTAACCTAACCAATCGTCAAGGACGTACAGTTGACCTAACGATTGGTTAGGTTAAGTCGTGATATTTTCGTTAGTTAGCCTTATAAGGCTAACTAACGAAGGCTGGGGGGCCCTGATCTTCAGGTGATCCATGTTTATTTGTCATTATATAATTTAAAGTAAATTTAAATTAACAGTTTTATAGAATGTTTATTGTAATTATTATTGTAATACTTAATTATGTCAAATATAATGACAAAATAATTATGTAATTATAATTAGTATTATTTTAAAGCCTAATTAGCCAGTGACGTAGAAGGAAGGAAGAATGATATATTTTTCAGTGAAGTTACGTGGGCGTTTATGTTAACATAACACACAGGTAACAGAATTTTAATAACGTTAAATGGAAATTATAAGTACAGTCAATGATAGAAGGGAGAATCATGTGACGTAGAAGAATAACGAGACAGTAACATAGCACGATAACGTAGGTAACATAACATACCATAAGATAATAATGTTATAAATTACAAGCAGAACGAGAGAGGAGAGTTTGAAGACATTCCACTGAACTGTGTTTAATTCTAAGTTGACGTACACAGATTAATGTTGATACACTCAACGGAACTGACTTGGTTCGTCAGCGAGCAACAGAAGAAAATAGGACGTACTGTATGTATGATAAGTACGTAGGTAATTGGCAACGTACACCAATGGATGAACACAGGTAGGCAAGTACAGTAGATGTAAGTAGACAGTAGCTAAATGAATGAAATTAATTAATTTATATTGTTCAAAAAACAATAGGGTAATTACCGTAATGCAATTATGAAATGTTTGATGAAGGGAATTACGTCAAGAATAAATTCAAGAATAATTGAAGGTTATTTCAAGAATACGTCACGTTACGGTTAAAATCAATAAATGATAACGAAAAGGGCGAAATATACTAATTTAACATTACTCCATTCAAGAAAGAACATTAATTAATGTTCAGTGAATGGATATGACCGACAACATTTATGCATTAGACGGGCAATTCCCAAGATAAAATACATGGGTGTCCCGTAAGTCTGGAACCATAGGCAAAATGATAAAAACGGCAATAAAAACGCCGAAGAGACTTTTGGGGACTGTTTGTGAAATGAGCGAGGATGGTAGCGGCTGTGTCATCGTCGGTGGATGTCCTCGGAGGTCCACTGCGTGGTTTATCTCCTATGGATCCCGTTTCCCTGAACTTTGCTGCAAGTTTGCCGACAATGTTGTGTGTTATCGGCGCGCCGGATGCAATCTGTTAAATCTCAGCGATGCGCTCTCCTCTGACCCGATTTCCTACGAGCAGAATTACCTGGATGCGTTCTTCCATACTCAGACATCATAGGCACTTGCATAAACGGAAAAACATGAATTACTTATTTTACCCTATGGTTCCAGACTTATGGGACACCCTGTATAATTACCTATATAGCATAAATTGGATCACCTGAAGATCAGGGCCCCAGCCTTCTTTAGTTAGCCTTATAAGGCTAACTAACAAAAATATCACGACCTAACCTAACCAATCGTTAGGTCAACTGTACGCCTTAACAATTGGTTAGGTTAGATCGTGATATTTTCGTTAGTTAGCCTTATAAAGCTAACTAAAGAAGGCTGGGGGCCCTGATCTTCAGGTAATCCCATAAATTCTATAACAATATATGTATACGAGGGAGTTACCCTACAATAAATACTAAATGAATACTAAATAGTATGAAAAATTTAGTATTATGGAAGTATGAAATGAATATATTTTGCAGGGTTTTTACGATTAGTTTATGACGTCACGTTAGTGTGGTTCCATTAGGTTAGGGGAATATATGTTAATTCGTTAACTAAGTTAATAGAGAGTAATTAATACGTTAAAATTAATTAAATTTGGATATACAAGTCATTATAGGAATGAAGAACAGGAAAATGATCCAGAGAGAGAGAGAGAGAGAGAGAGAGAGAGAGAGAGGAGGTAATTACATTAATGAACAGTCCAAAGACATGGTACAGATATAATACAGAACATAATATATAAATAATGCTTAACGGGCTGTATACAATTTGGATAAAAATGTGATAAATGAGTAAGGAAGTATACAAACAAGGATTCTGATCATTCTACAATGAAATTGTACATGCGTGATATGACAGAATTCATACATGGAGAGATGGCTATAAGAAGATTACAATTAATGAGTGATTTCATAACAAACGGGAAATGGGGAAATGGGAATAAGTCTGATAGAAATCTGAAACAATGTGAACAGTTGATTACTCTTGGTTGCACTTCGATTGAGAGTGAGGATTAAAGGGCATTCACTCCTTGAGCGAACTTCTTACGGAAATGGTATGATTTTGGAAATAATTCAAAATGGTCATTTCCGCATATGGGACATTGGGGATTAAAAAGTTAACTATTAAAAAAGGTAAATATTAAAAAAGGTAACTATTAAGAAAAGGTAACTATTAAAAAAAGGTAACTATTAAAAATGTATATATATTTATTTTGTGTGTGTGTGTGTGTGAAAGTATATTAATATAACTCTGAAGAATTTAGAACTTCTTTCGTAAAGTTTGTTGTAGTTATCACGTGAAATCGCTCATTGACATCACTTGAGTAGTCAGTTAAAAAGTTCAGCTTCTACAGAATGGCCACAAAGTCCCTTTGCAGTGACATTAAAGCATATCTGTATGTTGCCCTTGTTTTTCATGCAAAGGGACTTTGCGGCCACCCTGTACAAGTTTTCAAAACTTCTTCCTTTCAACTCTAGATTTCCTTTATGAAGTAGTTTTATCAATACTAACTTCTTCCTGGCATAAATAAGTATAAAAGAAGGTGAAACTTCTCTCTAAAGAACTTCACGGAAGACTGTTTTCATTGATCAGAATTATTATCATTAAGTTTCATCAATGATCATAATGGTAGTGATCATTAATAGACATAAGTTAAATAGCATTTACAAGTGATAAAACCTAATAATAAATTACAGTGAATACGAATAATTTCTACGTTCATAAATAATTTTTAAATAATTTTTCAAATTTAAATAATTGTTATACAACTTTTAAAAGAGTTTCTAAAAGTATTAAGTTTAAAAAACAGCTTTCCAAATATTAAACTGATATTCTCTAAACGACTGCTTCATCCCAAATACCGAAGATGCTCTGACGGATTCTTTTACTCTGAAAAGTGTTTGCTTTTAAATTGGTTTTGGGATTGTTTCAAACCTCAACAACTTCGTATGAGAAGGATCTCCTTCATATTTTTAGTATAATGTTACAGCACGTTTTTGGAAATACTGTAAATGAAATTTTAAATACGGTATTATTGTTTTTTATTACACATTCCTTTATTATTACAGTATTTAAATGATTACTCTTTGTACAATAAATGCTTCTTAAAAAGGGTCTTATCCATATAAGCACAATGACCTATATAAGCACATTTTGTGCTGGTCTCGAGAACGTGCTTAAATCGATCATCGACTGTAATAGTTATCAAGCCTTAAATTACTTTAATGTTTACTTGGTTGTATGATAAACTTTGCATTATTATTAATTATTAATTATAATTATTATTATTATTGCATTCATTCCATGTAAACAAATGTGGGATCAAGTAAAGATAAGCACCCCCAACCTTTTTTAGTTAGCTTTATAAGGCTAACTAACGAAAATATCACGACCTAACCTAACCAATCGTCAAGGGCGTACAGTTGACCTAACGATTGGTTAGGTTAAGTCGTGATATTTTCGTTAGTTAGCCTTATAAAGCTAACTAAAAAAGGTTGGGGGTGCTTATCTTTACTTGATCCATTGTAATAAATGAATTTTAATAAATTTTGTTTTCAAATAAATCATTTTTTAAAAAAAGATTCTCTTAATTTTTATCCTTATGTCAGACTGCTTCACTTTACTTTACTTTCTGGGAGGGATTACCTTTACTTGGTCATTTTTGGGAGGGATTTGCTTTACTAGTGTGACCTGGGAGGGATTATCTTTACTTGATCCACAGTGGCGCACTCTGAGAGGTAACGCTCTGGTTCGCTCTCTCCTGCTGGTTACTGGGTTGGGATGAGTTGGCCGTTTACTCTGTTAATGCTCAGGCTTGGGGCAAACTCATCCCCCATATTCTGGGGTAGGGAAATGAGCTTCCTGGCTGTTACCTTTTGTTTACATAGAGTTTCCGCATGCAAAATTATTTCTTTAGAAGTACAATTGATTACACTGCCCAACAAAAAAAATTCTTTTTTGCTGCTGATTTAATTCTAAGACCTGTTCCTGGATAATATTGATGTGCTGATTTCAAAAATCACCTTAGATTTTGTCCATCACATCAGCTTTTCGTGCAATGCAATATGCCTATTTTGGGTGATCCATGAAGGGCGCTTATCAAAATTGATGATTTTGAGACCTGTTAACAGCTGTTTTGCTGTTAAAATTTTATCTGTGGAATATGCAAATCTGTGCATTAAATCTAAAGGTCATGTACAACATATTAAAATCTTGGGTATCTGTGATTTCCCCAGGTGTGAGCGTGACGTCATGATCTGAGAGAGATTTCCCATTGGCGGAGTGAGAGCAGCCGGTTCCGCTAGTGACGTCAGTCTGTCCTGGTTGGATACAGCTGCAAAGTGTGTGACGTCATCGCCTGCTCGCCACATGATTGGAAGCGGCACAGAGTTACATGTGGGCAGCATTCAGTGATCCAATACTGCGGCAGTTATTTGCGATCAGTGGTTCGTGAAGGGTACGTTGCAGCTCATCATCATCATCATGTCTGCTGTTCGAAGAAAGTGTTCAAACAGCCCAGATGTTTTCTGCTACATTTGTGGATGCTTTACGTTACTAAAGCAGAGGATGAACATTACTGATTTCGTAAAAAAGGCATACCTGGCCTATTTTAAAGTTAAACTTGGAGATCAGGATAAGTCGTTGGCTCCTCACACTGTTTGCAAAACTTGTGTGGAACATTTACGACAATGGACAAATGGAAACAGAAAAGGTTTGAAGTTTGGCATTCCTATGGTATGGCGAGAGCCCAAAAATCATTCAGATGATTGCTACTTTGCGTTGAAGCCAGAAGTCTTCACAAGGCAAAAGAATAAACACCATCTAAAGTATCCTAACCTAGATTCAGCAATCAGACCAGTTTCTCACTCAGATGAAATTCCTGTTCCAATTTTCACGGACCTTCCAACACTCACAGAAGATGATGAAGATATGGAATTACCTGATGAGATCGAACGTGATATCACTGATGATGATTTTGAACAGCCTTCTTCATCAACGACACCTCAGCGATTTAATCAACTTGAGTTGAATGATTTAATTCGTGATCTCAGCCTTTCAAAAGAGTCATCAGAATTATTAGCTTCAAGATTGCACGAGAAAAATCTACTTCATCCTGGGACAAAAATAACATCTTATCGCAATAGGGAAAGAGAATTGTTGCAATATTTTGGTGCAGAGAAGGATTTGGTTTACTGCCATAATGTAGAAGGACTTTTGAATGCAATGGGTGTAACCCACTATAGCCCAATGAGTGGAGATTGTTTATAGACAGTTCAAAAAGAAGTTTAAAGTGTGTCTTGCTTCACAATGGAAATGAATATGGCGCGATTCCTATTGGTCATTCAGTGCATCTAAAAGAAGAATATGAAAACATAAAAATAGTGCTGGAGATGCTAAAATATGATGTTCATAAATGGGTGATTTGTGTTGACCTGAAAATGGTCAACTTTCTTCTTGGCCAACAAAGTGGCTACACAAAGTATCCATGTTTCTTGTGCTTATGGGATAGTCGCGCCAAAGCTGAACATTGGGTAAAGGAAAAGTGGCCACTAAGGCAAAATTTAAATGTAGGAGATAAAAATATTGTAAACGAGCCATTGGTGAATCGAGAAAAGATCATTTTTCCACCACTCCACATCAAACTTGGGCTTATGAAGCAGTTTGTAAAAGCTTTGAATAAAGAAGGTGATTGCTTTAATTACATATGTGCAGCCTTTCCAGGTCTTAGTGATGAGAAGCTTAAAGCTGGTATATTCGATGGTCCCCAGATAAGAAAACTCATGAAAGATCCGCAGTTCAGTAACTCAATGACCGAAACGGAGGCAAGAACTTGGAATGCTTTTGTGGCAGTAGTTAAGAACTTCCTAGGAAACAAAAAGTCTGAAAATTATAAAGATCTTGTAAAGGATTTACTTGTAAACTTTCAGCAGTTGGGTTGCAACATGAGCATTAAAGTTCACTATCTCAACAGTCATCTGGATAAATTTCCAGAAAATCTTGGTGATGTTAGTGAAGAGCAAGGTGAAAGGTTCCACCAAGATATCAAAGTGATGGAAGAACGATACCAAGGAAGATGCGATACCCATATGATGGCTGACTACTACTGCTGGAGCCTGCAAAGAGATTGTCTTGACATCTCTCATTCTAGGAAGTCCTATAAGAGAAAATTTATCAGCACTGAAAAGTAAGAAAACAAGACAAAGACAATGTTAAGAAAACTGGTCCCGTGCTTGCTTTAATATGGATTAATTTTTTGCTTATTTAAACACTTTTAATCATTTTACGTGTCAATATTACCATTGTATATTAAAGTTCACTCCCTGCACAATTGTTTACTTTTCCATGCTGATTCTGAGTATGTAAAAACTTATTTTTTGAAAAGAAAAAAAATTGGGCATAACCCTGCCAAAATGCGATATCTCCAAAATATCCGTATTTGATTGCTCGAAAACCTGACGTGATAGGCAAAAACTAAGGTGATTTTTTAAATCAGCACACCAAAGTTACCTAAAAACAGGTGTTAGAATTAAATCAGCAAAATTGGTGTTGGGCAGTGTTATGTTTAATTTTAGTAAAATTAAGCACTTATCCGTGAGTTTTATGTTCTTATCATTACCTTATTCCTTTCATCAAGTTCTCAGCACACGTATGGGTACCATAGAATTTCCCTACTTTAGTGGTTATGAAAGTAATCGGTTCGGAGGGCCAGAAAACGGCACAGTTTTCGGGCCAGACGAACGCGGCCCATTACGCTAATTCCTGGATTATTACTAACAAGTATCATCGGTAGTCGAAACCCTACCTCATTGTCTTCGCTTATAGGGAAGCGGTGTTACCCATTGAACCACGAGCGCTGACGTTTCAGTGGTTATGGTGGATATATATGTAACCAAGAAAAGAATATCAAATCGGTTTCTTCCGCTAAGGGGAAGGGTTAAATGTGGGTTAAATGTACGTTAATGTACGTTAATGTACACTTCCCGTATTTGAAGGGTTAAAGTTAAAGTGGGGAACCATACTAAAAAGCCATATTATAAGAATTAATCAGGAATAACTATACCAGTTATGTCCTTCATTTTTTATACTTAAATCATAACAGAAGCCAAGACATGAAATGCAAGCGTAAGACTTCATGTTTCAAGGTTTCACTCTCACTCTGAAGAAAATCTAAACATTTCACTAAACGCGTATTTGTTCCAACTTTCTAACGATTTCAAATGATAATTTCTAGACTTTCCACCAATTATTTTGCTGGACATTGGAGTAGACATTTCGCTAAGCATCTAATGTTACAGCTCGCAGATCACCTGAAGATCAGAGCCCCCAGCCTTCTTTAGTTAGCTTTATAAGGCTAACTAACGAAAATATCACGACTTAACCTAACCAATCGTCAAGGGCGTATAGTTGACCTAACGATTGGTTAGATTAGGTCGTGATATTTTCGTTAGTTAGCCTTATAAGGCTAACTAGAGAAGGCTGGGGGGCCCTGATCTTCAGGTGATCCCAGCTCGCTAAATATTTTAACTATTTAGATTTGCCTCAACTTTCTGGGCATTGAAAGTGTTCAGCCATGAATGCTTAGCAAACTGCTGAAAGAGATGCTTAGAGAAATGCCCAGCAGCTTTACCTGAAGGTTAAAAAGGTAATATTTTCTTATTTTATTAAAAATATGAAACATTTTCATTGTAAAACCTGTTTAAACAATAATTAACTCTAAAATGAATTAAAAATATCTGTAATAATAAGATTATGTTATATGTAACAAAAGTCATAGAAAAATCAAGTTCTCAAATTGTTTTAATATACGAGCTTAACCTTTTAAGGCCAGAATTTTTTTGTAGGTTTAAGTTATGAATGCGTGTATTTGAAACGTTACCAATTTGTACCAGTCGTCCTGAAAGGGTTAACCGAAGGTCTTAAAATTTTTAATTTTATTTCTATACCGCGAAACACTTCATTTTTCTTCACTTGAAACTAAAACCAATCATTCATTTAATATGTAACTTCCGAAAAACAAATGGTGATAAGTCAACCTTCAAACTCACCTTAAAATATTGGTTTTAATTTTACTGAACAAATTTAAATTACTTAAATCATGGCATCCCAATCGAAATTATAAAGAGGTCCATGAAATTACTTTCACTAAAAATAAATAGGAAGACATTTCAAATCACATAAAATGTATTTTGATAACGAACAAACTCATTTTGAGAAGTTTTGAGACACTAAAAAATGTCATCATGACCCGATAACAAAGGCAAATATACAAATTAACCAATGATACATACCTAGATGGTTTGATGTAAATTGGGAACTCCTCCAACAATATAAAATTTACTTAATATAAAGGTCATAATCTTGTTTTACAAAGAATAAAACTAGGAAATATTGTTATAATATTATAATTGAACAAGTATAATAATTGATTGAGCAATAATGCGTGCATGGTTTGAAATAAACAATAATTAGAATTAAACAAGAGTATTCTAAATAAAGGGATCACCTGAAGATCAGGGCCCCCAGCCTTCTTTAGTTAGCTTTATAAGGCTAACGAAAATATCACGACCTAACCTAACCAATCATCAAGGGCGTACAGTTGACCTAACGAATGGTTAGGTTAGGTCGTGATATTTTCGTTAACTAAAGAAGACTGGGGCCCTGATCTTCAGGTGATCCAATGAATCCCCTAGAAAATAGTTTTAAAGGAATTAATGAACAGTTGTAGTGATTAAAAGCAATTATGACGATACCTAATGACTAAAATACGACGAACGTGAGCAGACAGGTATTATTTGAATGAAATTTAAGCCATTTCGGATCATCTGAAGATCAGGGCCCCCCAGCTTTCGTTAGTTAGTCTTATAAGGCTAACTAACGAATGCTGGGGGCCCTGATCTTCAGGTGATCCGCAGTTTCTTTTAGAGATTATTTTTATAAAGTACAAGGTATGTATAAAGTAAGGACGAGTAATATTTATTACATAATATACTTTATAACAACTGTATATTCGATAGTAAAAAACAAATTGAAACTAATTTAAACCAGTTCAAATCGGATTTTTCTCTTCACTCGTTACGAAACTAGTTTAAGCCAACTTAAATCAGATTTGGCTCTTCACTCGTGTCACTTTATACACCCTGTATTTGAATAAACATCCAATAACATTTCGTCGTAAATTTCGACGTTTTCACGGCCCATTTGATGTTATTTATGCTAAAAAATTTACATAAAACATTAACAGTACCTGCTAAATCAAAATGATTTAATATCCTGTGAAATTAACGTCAAAAATATGGTTATAAAGAATATTAAATAAAAAAAAACCAGTTTACTTTTAAAAGCTTTTGTATGCCTTCTCCTGGATTACATTTCTTGTTTATGTATTCAATTTTTAAAAAAGATAAATGTCAATGTGCTTTTCTGGAAATCGTTTAAACTAGCAAATGCATTACGTATGAGATTATATATATATATACACACACAAACACACACTATTTTTATTTGTCCGTTATTTTAAAATGGATGTATATTTTATTATTGAGGTTGGATCAATGAAAGAAAGCCACCCCCAGACTTCTTTAGTTAGCTTTATAAGGCTAACTAACGAAAATATAACGATCTAACCTAACCAATCGTCAAGGGCGTACAATTGACCTAATGATTGGTTAGGTTAGGTCGTGATATTTTCGTTAGTTAGCCTTATAAAGTAGGGTTGCCAGACGTCCCGTATTTTATTGGACAGTCCCGCATTTGATCAAAAAATCCCGCGTCAAAATGTCCCGCAAAAAATATTTTTTAAGCAAATTTTTTAGGGGTGAATCGATTTAAAATTTCAATATTATGTATAATAATTTCAATTTATTCACGATGTTTAATTGTTAAATATTATTGTAATAAAATTTTTCTAATTTTGTTTGTTGTAACCGTTGAAGAAATCGTTTCAATTTGAAAAAAAATTTGGTCTTAAAAAATACCTCAGAAAATTTTTTGTCCCGCATGGGCACTTGAAAAATATGGCAACCCTATTATAAACTAACTAAAGAAGGCTGGGGGTGGCTTCTTTCATTGATCCTTGGGGTTTCTTCTTCAGAAAAGTAAGAGATTGGGGGTTTTATTCCGCTTATACCTATAGGGAACAATATGGCTGAACCCTCAAACAGTGATGCCGCGTGTTTGCTGTTGGAACAAACAATCAAGGTCGTTGAGTGGTTTCATGTAACAAATTCTGTGACGCAGGTGCAGAGGAACTTTTGCAGAGAATATGGATGCAGAGCTCAACTCGATAGAAAGACAACATCACGAATTGTTAGAAAATTTTAACAAGAGGAAGTGTAATGAATCAACAAAAGGATAATAGTGGTAGGCAACGATCCACAACAACTGTGCAACACATAAATATGATTCATAAAATTATTGCGCGCAGTCTGCAGAAGTCAATTCGACGTTTGTCAGCAGAAGTAGATATTTCATGAACATCTGTGTGAAGAGTTGTCACTTGTCCCCCATTTATCTTGTCGTTGTTACACTCGTAAGTCTGGGAAATAATAATGAGAACTTTACTCGGGTTATATGATTACGAATTTGATAGCGAAAGCAAACTTAACCTTAAGACTAGCTGGGCTAGGCCTATCAGCATGTGTGAAAAAGTATTATTTTAAGCCTATCTCATACGAGAGTAGGCTTTGACTCTACTGAATGTCAATCACGGCCCTGTTTCAGTTTAGGGCCTACCTTTTTACGCGCCACTTTGATTACATTACCAGAATTTACCAACATCCACTGGGAACGATACCATATGGTAGATTAACTCCTTGTGGACAACGTACCTCCTACCTAGTACGCACACAATGGTTGTTTAGAAAATTAGAATTTATCCACATGTCGTTATTACTTGAACCACATAAAGTCACCATCGGACTATGAAACACGTCGTAGGAAAATAGTATTCATTGAGTCACAGATTTGTAACAAATATATAGATATATATATATATATATAAAGCAGTTTCTTAATTGACTGAGATCGAATATTACTAACCTTCTAGGTAATTCCCGTGCAGCGCCCGGAGTTGTTGATTAATTCGCTCCACTCTACTACTACTACTACTACTATTATTTAAATAATTTATGTTTACCTATTTCACGATATTAAATTATTTAATTATGTATATCAAGTACTCTGCGAAAACTGAACTATTTACGATTTTATGATATGTTGAAATGAAGGTGTGACATCACGTGACAGATATTCCTTCCTTATTGGTTAAACAAGATTTGTCCCATTTACAAGTACGAACGTGTGGAAACCCGTTCTTCTGGCTTCGTGCCGAAAGTCGTCCTTGTTTTTCTAAATTCATCTGAGGCCTACGTGAAATTTATATGCTAATTAACTTACGTTTTTCAGTCACGTTACAATTGTTATTATAAATCATGTTATTAATAAATCCTTATTTTGCAATCTCAACATGTGCATCAAATACTTCG
This sequence comes from Bathynomus jamesi, assembly GCA_023014485.1. Classification (NCBI taxonomy): domain Eukaryota; kingdom Metazoa; phylum Arthropoda; class Malacostraca; order Isopoda; family Cirolanidae; genus Bathynomus; species Bathynomus jamesi. Next base: position 19,528 of record JAJOZX010011136.1, read on the forward strand.
TACCGAATTAAACCTTTTTCCCTACACAATTCATTCACAAGCTTCAGTGAATAATGTCCAAACACAAACAGAGTGAAATTCGCAACATGGATGTTAGCAAAGCTAGAAGAAGATTCTGAATTTTTTAATCACATCCACTTCACTGTCGAGTATTATGTACATCTATGATGATCTATCTAGGGAGATTAATAAGCAAAACTTGCCTACTGGAAAGTCATGCTGGCGCTCAATAAAGCTTTCATGTAGTGTTCGTTGCTAAACTAAATATTTGGGGTCATTGTTGGGTGGTATTGTGTAGGTCCCTACTTCTTTGAGAATGAAATGGAAAGTAGTAATGGTTACCCAAAATTCATATCGTCAGATGCTACAAGATTTCTACTTACCACAACTACTTAGTTGTCCTGAAAAAGAAATAATTGCTTTATCCCAGATCACAGTGGTTTCAGCAGGATGGAGCACCTCACACACTGCTTGTGAAATCGCAACTTTCTGAGGAAGCATTTTACCGAGCGACTAATCTCCCTTCATGAGCCAGTGGAATGGCTTCCATACTCACCTGACCTCACACTCCATGACTCATTTTGGTGGGGTTACATAAAAGACAGGATCTATTCTACAAAGCCCAAGACACTTGAAGACTTAAAGACCAAAGTCTGTGAGGTAATCAATAACACCCCAGCTGAGCTCTTTCCAAAAATCATGTCCAAACATTTGTGTAAGGTTGAATATTGTATTAGAAAAAAATGCGATACTCTGAAAAATGTTATTTAACCCTTTAACGCCGAACGTGTTGTAGGGTTAAGTCTAAATGCGTGTATTTGAAACGGTACGTATTCGACCCAGTCGGCGTTAGAGGGTTTAATTACGGTTAATAAGCTCTTATCTTTTACATAACTATTGCGTTGTTTTGTGTCTTGATTCCTTTTATTTAGCTGAGAACATTTATTTAGAAAATAAGGACGACTTTTTGGAGACCTAATGCATCATAGCTTATATATGTCGAGAGAGAGAGAGTGTATACTGTGCATGTAAGTGGTGCCAGAATGCGTTCAAGAGCAGAAGGCCAACGAGCACATCAAAAATTTTAAGTCGTAACAGATCCCAGATCTAACAGCAAAAAAAACTTTATACAACGGACGTTGCATTCGGGATCATTTATTAAACACATTCAGGAAAAGGCGGAAGGGATCTTCAGTACTTTTGAAATGACAAATCCCACTTACTCGCTTTAAAGGGAGACACTTATACTGCTAGAAATCTCGCACCAAAATAAACACTCAGAATGTCTGCTGTAAATACTGTTTCACATATTTTGGTTCATTACTGAAAACTTGAAATGCTTAGGAAATGGTTTCTATTTAATAATATATATATATGAGATGAATTTCACAATTAAACGCATGAAATAAATGAATTATACAAACTCACAAGGAAAAAGAAAAATGAGTCCAAGGCCTTTCGTGTATTCAGAAGATTCCCTGAAGAGGTGCACACTTCTCAATACACGAAAGACCTTGGAATAATTTTTCTTTTTCCTTGTGGGTTTGCATCATACCTTTCATTTCAACTTTCCAAAGGTTCCGTGTGATGATTCCTCATTTCACGAAGGTCAAGCTTGTTGCCCCTCCTCTCGAGTTGGCCTGGTGAGGTAGTGAGATGGTTTCTTATACTCTCCACTTCACAGCCAGGTACGCCCGGCTCATCGGGGATTGTTTCTGAGCCAGGCGTCTAATCTTCTTTTGATGTCCACTGCAACACCATTTTTGTTCCTTAGGTCTTTGGGCAGCTAACTAAACAGTTTTGGTCCTTTCAAAACAAAACTATTTTCTTTCAGGTGAAGGATGTTCCCTGTCTCGCCTTTAATTTGGGAACACGACACAGTCTTCCTTTTCTACTTCCCACCGTTGTTTGAAAAGTTACAGGGTTCAGAGTAAGATTAGGGACTAGTTTCTCCATTATTTTCCAAATGTAAATAATGGTGTATCTCTCTCTTCTCCTTTCCAGTGAGTATAGGTTTAGTTCGCGTAACCTTTCCCAGTAATTTAGTTCTTTGCACCCGTTGATCTTGGCTGTGAAGCTTCTCGGAATCCCTTCTAGCTGTCTAATGTTTTCTTTTTTACATGGGGATGTTAGGACCGAGCAGGATTCCATTCGGGTATGATCAATGTTTTCAGTAGAGGAATCATTATATTCCTATCCCTTCGTTTAAAAGTTCTCAGTATCTGCCCAGTTATTCTCTTTGCTCTGTTTACTGCTATCTTATTTTGTGTTTCAAATTTCGCATCATCACTCATTACCACCCCTAAATCTTTTGCTCTAGAATTTCACTGAATTTCCTGTCCATTTGGGGTATAATATTACATGGATTTTAGGTCTTCTCTTTTTCCGTACCGTAACAGCTGAAATTTCTCAGTGTTAAACTTCATATTGCTGTCTTCCGTCCACTTGTAGATTCTGTTCATGTCGGTTTGTAGAGATCCGATGTCTTCTGGGTTCCTTATTTTTCTACTGATCTTTGTGTCATCGGCAAAGGATGTTACTCTGCTGTCTCTGGTAACGTCCTCATCTATGTCAGTTAGCATGATTATAAAGAGAAGTGGAGCTAATACTGTTCCTTGTGGTACTGAAGTGAGGACCTCTCCTTGTACTGTAACTACTTGCCGCCTCTCACTAAGGAAATTATATATCCATTTTCCTACTTTTGCTGTTATTCCCATATATTTCAGTTTATGTATTATGATTCCATAGTCACACTTGTCGAACGCTTTTGGCATAGTTTTCATTACTCTCAAGTGTATCAATAATGTTGTTGTAGTGTTCCATTAGTTGTGATAGGCATGATCTGCCGGACCGAAACCCATGTTGGTTATCATTGAATTTTTTCTGAGTTTCCAAAAGGTCATAGATTTTCTGTCTAACTATTCTTTCAAATATTTTAGTGAGATGAGATGTAAGCGACACTGGCCTATAGTTTTTGGCCTCGGATCGATCTCCTCCTTTATATACTGGGACTATGTTCGCGCTCTTCAGTATACCCGGTATTTCTCCCGTGTCCAGTGATCGTCTCCATATCCAATATAGGGGCTCAGCGATTGCATTCTTGCAGTTTTTGATCAGTATGGCATTCCATTTATCCGGTCCTGCCGCTGAGTGTGATTTTAGTTTCCTATAGCTTGTGTAATATCATCTGTCGTAAAGTCGAAGTCCGTTATACCTTCCTCTTGTAGTTCTTCTTCAAAGAACGCATTTCTATCGTGGATCATTTTGTCAGTTTTGAGATACTAAAAGAAGATTCGTACTGAACTCTTAGTAGTTCAAATACTTCTGTTAGATCATCAGATAAAGCACTGTTCTCGTTTTACAGAGGTCCGATAGGCGTATGGTTTTTCGACTTCCTTTTTGCAAAATTATAGAAGTACTTTGAGTTAACTTTTATCTCTTCTATAGCGTCGTCTTCTTCTTTTTCTGTATGCTTCTCAATTAGTTCCTGTATGATGTCATCGATACTCTGCAGTTTATCACTTAATATTTTTCTGATGTTGTTATCTTTACAGTTACTTAATTTTGCAGTCACTCTTTTTCTCTTTCGGAACAATGACCTCTTTTGTCTCTCGAACCTGCTTCTCTTTCCCCTTTGTTGTATTTTTGGAGACATGTCTTTCCACAATTTCCAGCGTCTTCTCTGCTAAAGTCATTAGCATCTCTTCCGTTGTCTTGGCCTCGAAAATGGTTTTCCAATCTATTACTTCCATGCTGGATGCAACATTTTCCCAGTTTATAGCTTTGGAGTGAAAATTAAAAATTTCGAATTTGCTTCTTTCTGTTGTTCGTGTTCTTTCCTTTCCTGTTGCTTTTATATTGGTTGTTATTTCATTAATGTTATGGTCCGTTGGGGATATTTCTACATTATCAATTAGGTTTCTGTTGTTTGTAAATACCAAATCTAGGCAGTTGTTTTTTCTTGTGTTTTCTGTTATTTCTTGAGTTAACATTATCTCTATCATTTCGCTCGTTGGACAGTTTTACTACCTCGCAACTTTTACTCATCTCTTTTCTTTCATCTATGTCATCATTCCGTATTATATTGTTCATATTGTTATTCGTTATTATATTGTTATTCGTTATTTCCTCCTATTTCTCTCATCCATCCGAATTTTCATTGGGACATTTCCGGACTCTTTTTTCCCCGTTATTTCACCCTTTTTTGTAACACTCGAGTTTGTTTCCTCCATTTCTTTAAATACCGCGAAGGAGTATACCTGGTAAAGCTGGATGAAGTTCTGTGCGTCGGTCTCTCGTTAAATGAAGGTGAAGCTCCTGGCCTGATGCAGGAGCGAGTTGCCCTCTTGCGATCTCCATTGCACATCTGGTACTGTCCTAAGCCGGGCAGCTAGTGTCTTCTTCCGAAGATTCCAACTTTGTCACCTGTATGTTTCTGAGGTCTTTCGTAAGCTGGTTAAAAGTTTTGGACCCTGACAACGAAGCTATTTTCCCTTAGTGTTAAAGGTGTTCCTCGTCGGGCCTTTAGTTTGGGAACACTACATATTCTGCTTTTCCTATTTTCCAGTATATACAGGGGGCGGCATACGTCGGTTTATCGAGAATAATGGAGTCACCTTGTGAAGAATAATATTTATCATTTACTAAAGAAATTATTCAAAGTGTCCTCCATCATGTTCAATACACACGTTGCATCTTTGAACCACTGAACAACAAATAGCGCAGCACAGTTCTTTGTTATTATTCAACGTCTCGAACTCTTGGCGTATCAAAGTCTTCGTATAATCGAAGTCCCGAGGTTTCTGGCCATAAACTCTATCTTTGATTATACCACACACTGAATAATCACTGTGATGTGATTATTCAATGTGGTGTGTGTGTGTGTGTGTGTGTGTGTGTGTGTGTGTGTGTATGAAAATTATTTCACGAAAGTAACACGTGAATAATATTTATGATGAAAATAACCACGAGAGAAAATTAAACCACAAAGTAGTGCTCAAGCGCTTTCGTGTTTTCATTTTCTTTCGTAGTTATTCTCATGATTACATATATATATATATATATATATATATATATATATATATATATATATATATATATATACCTTATGAACCTTATGTTGTTTCGTGCGTTGGTCTCTCTTCACACGGAGGTCAAGCTGGTGGCCCCGCCTCTATATATATATATATATATATATATATATATATATATATATATGCTACAACTCAGAATGGTTCCCTGAGAAACTTTTATGTTACACAGAGACCGTGCGTGAAACAAGGAATTCTGGGAAAATTAAATCCACTGTAGTCCGAACAAGTAATGGTAAATGACATACTAAAGTTTTTCTTTTTTCTGAGGGAAGCCCAACATAGGCAACGGGTCACTCGCAAAGAGGCCCCAAGATATAGCTTCCCTCACCAGGTCTGGGAAGCTTTAAACCCTAGACCCTGTCCCAAAGCTGGGTCCTATCTGATAGAGAAGCTATATATTTTGCGGCCTCTTTGCAAGTGACCCGTTGCCCACGTTGGGCTCCCATCATGAAAAAGAAAAACTTTAGTATGTCATTTATCATTACTTATTCGGACTACAGTGGATTTAATTTTCCCAGAGTTTCTTGTTCCTTACACGGTCTGTGTGTATATATATATATATATATATATATAATATATATATATATATATATATGATGAATAAAACCACGAAGGAAAGGAAACAGATGGTGCTCAAGCGCTTTCGTCTAATGACCACCATCTGTGTTTCCTTTCCTTCGTGGTTTTATTCATCATAAATATTTTTCACGTGTTACTTTCGTGAAATAATTTTCATATATATATATATATATCGCAATCTCGTACTACTTCCATGTGTTGGTCTCTCTTCACACGAAGGTCAAACTGGTAGGGGCCACCACCACCACCTCCAGCCCCACCAGGCCTCTAGGCCTGGCTTGGTGTAGGAGCGAATTGCTCTCTTGCGCTCTCTACCAACATAGCCAGGTACACCTGGCTCATCTGGTACCGTCCTGAGCGAGGCGTCTAGTCTTCTTTTGAAGATTTCAACTTTGATTACTGTAACGTTTCTGAGGTCCTTTGGAAGCTGCTTAAAAAGTCTTGGACTCCTGACGACCAAGCTATTTTCCTTCAGTGTTGAAGAGGTCACTCGTCGGGCCTTTAATTTGAAAATACTGCACATTCCGCCTTTCCTATTTTCCAGCGTTGTTTGGGTGGTAATTGGGTTTAGTTTGAGGTTTGGTACCAGTTTTTCGATCATTTTCCATACGTAGATTATGGTGTACCTCTCTCTTCTTCTTTCGAGGGAGTACAGATTTAGTTTACGTAGTCTTTCCCAGTAGTTGAGTTCTTTGCAACCATCGATCTTGGCTGTGAAATGTCTCTGAATTTCTTCTAGTTTATTAATTTCTTCCTTTTATATGAGGACGTCAAAACTGAGCAGTATTCAAGTTTTGGTATGATCAGTGTTTTCAGCAGGGGAATCATTAGTCTTGTTTTCTTTTAAAGGTTCGTATTACCTGTCTCGCGACTCTTTTTGCTTTGTTTATCGCTGTCCTGATTTTGTGTCTCGAATTTCGCATTATCGGTCATTATAACCCCCAAATCGATCGCTTTCGTGCTTCTCTGAATTTCTTGTCTGTCTGGAGAATAATATGTTTAAGTTTCTCATTTCTACCATAGGATAATCTCTAAGGAGCGCTCCATTTTTCAATATTAAACATACACTCATAAAACATATACCATTTGAAAGCTCACATTTTTCTGAGTCTAAAAATGTAGTAATCCAAAAGTATCAATAGCAAATAAAAAGTAACTAGATTTAATTAATTGTTTGATGCGTGACGTCATTAACTACATTATAAAGGTTGGCTAAGTTATAAATCTTCAGTCTGTGTTGTAAGATGGTATTTTTGGTAATTGTTACGCTAACCTAACCTAACATGAATATGTTATTACATTATCATTTGTATAATTTAGGTCTCGGGGGTACGGGGGCGGAGCCCCGTAAAGATCACGCATCACAAATTGATCGGTATAGGGTTTTATATTTAAACCTAGTTACTTTTTATTTGCTATTGATACTTTTGGATTACTACATTTTTAGACTCAGAAAAATGTGAGCTTTCAAATGGTATATGTTTTATGAGTGTATGTTTAATATTGAAAAATGGAGCGCTCCTAGAGACTTACCCTACCATATTATATATATGATATATACTGTATATAATACACAAGACATTTCACACTATTTAAACATTTGGAGCAAGTGTAGTTTACGTCCTCACGACGCAAAAGTGGACACAAACTACACTAGGTCAAAGTTGGGGAACGTAAACTACACTAGGATCTTTTGGAGACATTTTTTAAATGAATCCATCAAATAAAACGAAAACTAATGAAAATATTACGACTTAACCTAACCAATCGTCAATATATATATATAAATATATAAATTGACGATTGGTTAGGTTAAGTCGTAATATTTTCGTTAGTTTTAACGTTTTATTTGATTAGCTATACGCGGACAAAGTTGGGGAGCGCAAACTACACTAGAATAATGTAGGGGAACGTAAACTACACTAAGCACCACAGAGGGACCTAAGCTACACTTGCTACAAACATTTTGTTGAACATTTCGAGAAACATTTACAGTAAATTGTCTCATTTTTTAAACATTTGAAAAGACTAATCTGAAATGTCTAATGAATTGTCTAATAATTAAATGTTTAATGCATAAAAGGGATCACCTGAAAATCAGGGCCCCCAACCTTCGTTAGTTAGCCTTATAAGGCTAACTAACGAAAATATTACGATTTAACCTAATCAATCATCAAGGGCGTACACTTGACCTAACGACTGGTTCGGTTAAATCGTGATATTTTTGTTAGTTAGCCTTGCTAACTAACGAAGGCTGGGGGCCCTGATCTTCAGGTGATCTCTTTGTAATTGACCCTGTATCCCCATCAAATAACTTCCTGTAATTTACATTATCAAAGACATTTATCAGTTTTAAATACTTGAATTAGTTCTCCTAAAAGTGCACGCTTCTCAAAATAATACATATCTAGTTTCGCTAATTTTTCCTCAAATATTTTACTTCTGACTTCTGGATTCATTTTGATTGCCCTCGCCCTAACTCTTTCTAATTTATCAATGTCTTTTCTGAAATATAAGCTGTCTAACTTGGAGACTGACCCTAAGGTTGGCCGACTGTATATCAAGAAGCCTAGTTCTGAGGCTAGGTTCAGGGTTCAAGGTCACAGGCAGGTTCTTAATTTTGAAAGACTTCACTAGCCAAGGCCTAGCCGAATAAATAAAATTAATAAATGCATGAAAGACACTCAGAAGACTTTAGCCTACCTGGAATAAATGAATAAATGTACAAATATAACAACTGTTTTCTCCTCTTTTCAAGATAGCTTATAAATACAAACACTAAATAAACTGCTTCACAATTTCAAAATATTTTTAACCCCATTGCGCATGCGTCTAGGCGCAAAGAATAGAAAACTAATTTATGGTATTATAGAAATGAAACTTTTAAATTCTACGCCTTTATATACTTGAAACAGTTAAGCACTTTTTCAAAGATTTGAAATAACGGATCACCTGAAGATCAGGGCCCCCAGCCTTCTTTAGTTAGCCCTATAAGGCTAACTAACGAAAATATCACGACCTAACCTAACCAATCGTTAGGTCAACTGTACGCCCTTGACGATTGGTTAGGTTAGGTGGTGATATTTTCGTTAGTTAGCCTTATAAAGCTAACTAAAGGAGGCTGGGGGCCCTGATCTTCAGGTGATCCGAAATAACAAGTAAACATTTCAAAACTGTTATTATTCATTTTAGGAAGTTAAGTTCATTATGGGATGTCGAGTAGACGTTTCATATATATAACCAAACGTCTAGTGATGGGCAACCTAGGCTAGTGAGTGGGCCGCATGAGTGGCCTTCCTTCATCTCAATGGGCCACAAGATTAAAAATGTGCATGTGCGCTAAACATGGACCCACGAATATGCTTAAATACATTTAATACAGCCCAAAAATTTCATAAAGAGTTAGAGAAAATTATTATTTATATATTAACTGAATTGTGATCAACTTCAAATAATAAAGCAAAAGAAACATTTTTTATGCTTACCTTTTATACTTCATGCTTATGCTTTTATGCTTTTATGCTTATAAAAATAAAAAAAAATTCTTAAATCAAACAAAATTATCAGTAGATTATGGAAATATTAATATAAATTCCAATGGACAATGGTTAGTAAAATGTCTCTTGGGCAGCACTCAGAAACCTGATGGGCCGCAGGTTGCCCACCACTGATTTAGAGTGTGCGAGATCATGCATGAAATTGGCGCCAATGACCTCGATGTTGCGTGGCCAGAGGGATTACGCATAATCTATTAATTAATAATAATTAATCATAATCGATCTATTGAACCCCATTGTTATACCAGACAAATTTCAATTAAATGGTGCCATTGGCTCGAGGACAGGGTTTCAGCACATAAGACACCTAAGTTCGCGAAATCGTTACTGTTCCCCTCGGGTATTGAAATACAGTATGCGCCAATATGATATCTTGTCGACTTCTACTCAAGAGTCCCTGGGTTCGATTCCTGGTGGAATGCATTACGCAAAGTCTTGCGTGATCACGCACGACACACACACATACAGATGTGTATATATTATATATATATATATATATATATACATTCAACGAATTAGTGGTGAAAGATATACTTTCCAACACGATGGAGCCCCTGCTCACAGAGCACGCCAAATTGTCACATTCCTTGAGAACGAAACACCGGATTTTATCGAACCCATTATGTGTCCGGCTAGTAGCCCCGATCTTTCACCACTAGATTATGGTGTTTGGGAAGCGTTGAAGTCCAAAGTTTATATCCCTGGTACCAATATACGAGACATAGATGAACTACGAGAAAGAATTCTGCTCGGCTGGGAGAAGGTGTCTCAATGATATGTAAACAGATGTATTGACCAGTGGAGTCCACGTTTGGAGGCCTGCGTTGAGCAGGAAGGGGGACACATTGAGCAACTTCTCAATTAAGACGAACAGCATGCTAAGGTTAGCATCTATGAAGTTCGGGAGCTCTAGTCCCCTTACTATTTTTTAATATGACAGTTTACCTCTAAGGTGTCACTTTTTTTTATCCACCCTGTGTATATATATATATATATATATATAATGATCTTCCTCATCAGACCGTAAAAAGTTAAAAATAATTAAAAAAGAAAACAATTAACTTCTTCAAAGGAAAAAAGCTTTATCAAGTACAGATACAGACAATAGGTAAGAAGATTTTAACACAAAGAAAGATTTTTGTTTTTTACTTGGCGTTAGTATCTCGGCTTTTGTTTTTTTTATCTTTTCATGTTTTAGTTTTTATGTCACAGTTTTTAATGTTTTTAGTAAAGTTTTTTCCTCTTACACTTTTTACTCTTTACGGTTTGATGAGGATATACTTTAGAAGCATCGAAAACACTAACCTTTTTATGTGGATTTTATTGTGTCACCTTTCCATTACGTTTATACAGTATATATATACAGTGGAACCTCGCTTAACGAGTGCCTCGTATAACGAGAAATTCGTATAACGAGCCAAAAGAATGGGGGAAAATTACCTTGCATAACGAGCGACACTTTGCTTAACGAGCAAAATATTTCGTCAAAATTTAAAGCGTAGACAAAAACAAATGTCTCTAGACAGTTTCCTCGTGAAAAAGGATCCAAAAGAAAGTGAAAGTGCCTCTAAAAAATTTAAAGCTAGTGACTGTGAGCTCGTCGAGAATGTTATTGCATTGAACGAAGACGATTCTCCTCCTTCCCCTCAATAACCCTCTCCTCCTCCCCTGTCTCTTCATTTCCTTTGCGTGCGTCAGGAGCACCTTCTCTCTTCGTAAGTTATTTATAAATTTCACCGTTTACTAATTATTTACATTCTCTTTTGGGTTAATTTTTATTAATAATCTTTTCATTTCATGCAATAATAATTTAAAAAACGCCTTTAAATATCATTATAAATATTATTTTAAGTATTTTTTAAGCATGGAACGCATTATCATATTTTACATTGATTCCTATGGAAAAAATTGCCTTGCTTAACGAGCATTTTGCATAACGAGCACAATTCGGGAACGAATTATGCTCGTTAAGCGAGGTTCCACTGTATATATATATATATAATATATATATATATATATATATATATATATAATATATATATTATTATATATATATATATATATATATATATGTGTGTGTGTGGGAGGGGTGTAGATAGATAAATAGATAGATAGATAGATAGATAGATGTCAGGGTTCCGTAGTTCAGTGAGTAACACCGTTTCACTATACAAAAGAATGAAGACACTGAAGTCAGGGTTCAAATCCCGATGATGCTGTAAATAATATAACAGGAACAAGAGCAATGGACATCATTAGTTGGCCTGAGCGTTGTGCCAGTTTCTAGTCTCCTGACTAATTATTATTAGATAGATAGATAGATAGATAGATAGACAGACAGGTGTGTATATATATATATATTATATATATATATATATATATATATATATATATATTTATAATGTTATAATGTTTCAGACCAACAAAGACCCTAGGATCCACTCATGGCTGGTCTACCTAACTGTGTTCGTAATTGTGTATTGTGCATGTTCTCCGTGGTGGCGGAGGGGACCTACAATTTTACGTGGGTTCCGAACCACAAAGCCTTAATTTTAAAAAACTTAAACTATACCCAATCTATCAACATATGCGTCTAATCGATTTTTAAACATGTTTATAGACGTGCTACTAATTACTTCTACCGGCAAACTATTCCAGCTATTTACTATTCTGTGCGTAAAAAAGTTTTTGCCAACTGTTGTCTCGAACCTTCTACTTGTCAACTTACACCCGTTATTTCTAGTCCTATTATATTGAGATATTTCGAAAAAGCTATTTCTATCTACGTTATCGAACCCATTCATAATTTTGAAAACCTGGATTAGATCACCCCTTAGCCTCCTAGTTTCGAGTGTAGTCAATTTTAACTCCATAAGCCTATCCTCGTACGACTTTGACCTAAGCGACGGAATCATCTTAGTTGCTCGTCTTTGAACTCTTTCGAGTTTGTCTATATCTTTTCGCATATGCGGATTCCAAAATTGGATCGCGTACTCCAAATGGGGTCTAACTAATGATTTATAAAGAGGAACTATAATATCGCGCGATTTGTACTCAAAATTCCTAGCTATAAAACCTAACACTTTGTTCGCTTTATTGACCGCTGCTGTACTTTGTTTCGCTACTTTTAAATCACCAGTGACTATAACTCCTAAATCCTTTTCCTGCTCTACGCTTGTTAACTCCTTCCCTGACATACTATACGAAAAATTACCGTTATGCGAACCTATATGTAAAACTTCGCACTTATCGACGTTAAATCTCATTTGCCATGTGACTGACCAATCAACGATTTTATTCAGATCTTCCTGGATTTTACGGTGCTACTATAGCGTGATTCCTACCGGTGACTTCGATACTATAGGGTGATTCCTACCCGTTTTGGTTCGAAGCTACAGGACTCTAGAGTGTGATTCCTATCCAAGGTATAATGAAAATATAATAAATATAAAATGCTATTTATTATTCAATTTTATTTATTTAAAAAATAGTTTCGGTGCTACTATAGTATGTGGTCTACCTGCGATTGGTTAGGTTTAGTCACGATATTTTCGTTAAAACTAACGAAAATATCATGACTAAACCTAACCAATCGTCAAGGGCGATGGACATTGGAATGTAAACAAGCAATTAGTAAACAAGGTAAGAAGCTATAATTAAAAGGTAGACCCCCGAATCGAGGTAGGAATCACGCTATAGTAGCACCGATTTTACCTCTATCTTCGTCATTAATCGTCCTACCACCCAGCTTCGTGTCATCCGCAAACTTTGAAACTGTACTGACTAGGCCGAAATCTAAATCGTTAATATATATAAGAAAAAGCAAGGGGCCCAATACAGAACCCTGAGGAACGCCACTCGCTACATTAGCCCAACACGACTCCGCTCCATCAACGACCACCCTCTGTTTCCTACCTCGCAACCACTCTTCTATCCAATTTATTACTACACCCCTGATTCCATGAGCTTTAGTTTTTTCAATGAGTCTTTTGTGCGGTACGGTGTCAAACGCTTTTTGAAAATCTAAATATACTACATCAACCGCCCGATGACTATCGTAAACGTCAACCACGCTTTGAAAAAATTCTAAAAGATTAGTTAAGCAAGATTTGTTTTGCCTAAAACCGTGCTGCGTATTTCTAACTAAGTTATGCAATTCTAAGTGTTCGACTATACGATCCCTATTATTGATTCCAGTAGCTTACCTACAACAGACGTTAAACTGATTGGTCTATAATTTCCCGCCGCACCTTTATCGCCTTTCTTAAAGATAGGTGTTACGTTTGCTAACTTGAAATTATCTGGTACGCACCCCTCAGAAATAGACGCATTAAAAATCTTTGTTAGCGGCACAACAATGCTATCTTTTAATTTTTTAAGTTGTATGGGATATATGGAATCCGGCCCCGGGGATTTACGCATTTTTATTTTATCAATATAGCGCATTACTTCCCCTTCACTAACCACAATATTATCCAAAATATTACCATTATCAAAAGGTATTATGTCTATGACCGTAGGGATATTCGTTACATCTTCTATAGTAAAAACTGACGTAAAAAATTTGTTTAGCAAGGTAGCCATTTCCTTGTTTACAGAAACTAGATCTCCGTTAACATTTTTCAACGGTCCGAAGACACTTTTTATTGGATTTCTATTTTTATTGGGTTTTCTTTACCGTCACGAGCTATGGAGATTTCAACTTATGCCAATATTCTCAAGTGGTCAAATTGAAAAAGACAGCTGCCTGTTCATAGAAGATGGAGCCCCATGCCACACTGCAAAAAAGACGAAAGAATGGGAGGACCGAAATGGTATCAAACGACTTCCTTGGCCGAGTCAGTCCCCTGACATGAACCCCATAGAACACGTGTGGGCAATACTAGACAAGACTTTACGTAAAAAGCCCAAAAAACCAGCAACACGATCAGAATTGTTGAATCTTTTACGCCAAATTGTTACAGCAAAATCTGGGCTGTCTATTTACTTCTTACATGACTCAGTATATACAAAGAGAGAGAGAGAGAGAGAGAGAGAGAGAGAGAGAGAGAGAGAGAGAGAGAGTTGACAAAAGTAAATAGACACCACGATGATTGTCCTCATGAAAAATGGCAAAGTTCATCAGTGGAATGCCAGAACGTGTGTCACCTTTCCATAATGCAAAGGGGAAAGCCACATGATTCTAGATATATTAAATCAATATATCTGTTATTATACTGTATATTGACTTTTATTATCATTTCAAACGAAGGTTCTATTTACTTTGGTGAACCACCTTCTATATATATATATATATATATATATATATATATATATATATATATATATATTATATATATGTAAATCTCAGTTATAGGAAAGCGAAAAATATTTTGAACTATTTTAACTCTGAACCTTGCATTCTGTTTCTTATTCCTAGAAACTGCAGGAATTCATTATTCATAAAAGTTGGTGAATGTTTAGAGGTTGCGTAGAGGGGTTGAAATTTTCCCCATTACATGTATTACGGGGACATTGTCAATAGCTAATGCTTCTTGTAATGTGATAAATATTTTTCAATGAGATATTTCTATAGAGGGCTTGTGGGTAAACACTAATGCTTTGCATCGTACGTTTGGCCGAGTTTGCAGAGTAAATTGTTATATTTCTTTTGAAATGAGAGGTTAAACAGCGAACTCAAACAGGAATCTCACAAAAAGAATGCCTTATCGGTAGACTTGGAGTCCCTCAAAGCTCCCCAAATGAAAACTCCACTGAAATTATCAGAAACGCCATCAAAGAAAATCTAGTATAAACATTCCGGAAAATGTCATTAACGGAGACACATCGAGTCGGGAAAATTAATAATGAATAACACCGACAAACGAATCATAAAAAATCAAATCGAGTGTCCGGCTGTAGAAATCGGAAATAAGAATTGCAGTTATAAATATTAAACCATATATATATATATATATATATATATATATATATATATATATATATATATTAATAATAAATGACACTATGAATACGGAAAAAAGAGGATGTAGGATATAA
The DNA here is from genome assembly GCA_023014485.1 of Bathynomus jamesi. NCBI lineage: Eukaryota > Metazoa > Arthropoda > Malacostraca > Isopoda > Cirolanidae > Bathynomus > Bathynomus jamesi. The sequence continues at coordinate 34,796 of JAJOZX010011136.1, forward strand.
AAGATGAATACCGGATGAACACCGTTCACAGTAAAGATTGTGAGCATTGTTCTTGTGTACAAAGGCGGTAACAGAGCAATGTCAAGTAATTATCGACCACTAACACTCACGTCTAACCATACAGCGTAAACTTGTAAAGCGTTTTGAACGAGTAATTAAAGACAAGATTACATACTACCGAGAAATAAAACTTAGGGCGGTTAATGAGGATAGCCCTCTATACTGTAACTTTTAAATTATCTTTGCTTATTAACCCTTCAAGAACGACTGATACAAATTGGTAGCGCTTCAAATACACGCATTCATAATTTAAACCTACGAAACTTTCTTAAAGGGTTAATATATACAAATATGGGTATATTAATCAGTCAGAAAATTAAAATATATCTGCAGCTGGACTTCGCTGACATAATACTCCTCGTATATAGGAAATTTTAAATCTGAATTGTAAGTTACAATCCACTCCTTCTCATGGAAGAAAGGAGAGACCTTTTCCGTTCTATGGGCACCATTGAAATGAGAGAAATTAATATTTTTTGAACTTATTTTAACTTTTTATTAATAATCAGAACATTTGAATAGGAGAAATTTAATTTATTTAATTTAACAGCTTTGAACATAACTAAAAACAAAAAATATTTGTCGTTTCTTCAAAAATTGGACGATTTATCACATTACATTATCATTATTATTGGTCATACCAGGGGCGTACCTAAAGTATTTGGCACCCGGGGCGGATCCTTCCTTTGGCACCCCCCATAAATAATTGTAAAATTTAAACACAGAAAAATATATTATGTTTGCGAGTAGATTTTTAAACAGTACAGTAGTCATAAGGAAATTGGAAATAAGAAAAATGCAGGACATTAAAAATTCAGTGAACAGGTAATACTGCATTTTATTTTATGCAAAAAACACAGGAAATCCAGTCTTAACACTCAGCCTATTCTTCAAAGATAAATAGAGAGGATTCACAGTCCCTGCTTTCGAGCCTTAATTTCTGCAAATTGATTAATGACCTCATCAAAATTCACCTTCTTTGCATATTCATGTTCAACTGAAAGTAAAGCCAGATTTGTCAATCTTGTCTGACTCATGGTCGAGCGAAAGAAATTTTTTATCGATTTCAATTTGGAAAAACTTCTTTCACATGAAGCAATAGACACACAGACAATCAAAAAGAATCTCAAACACGGTGACAAGCTTGGCAAAGATTCACAAAAATCCCTTTTCACAATAAACTCCAGAAACTGCAATGCTGTCCATTTCTTTGCCTCTTCAACGCTGATTTTGGCAGCTTCCAAATGCCTCCGAAGTCGTCCAATTTCCACACTGATATCTTCATCAGAGAATTCATCGAAAATCTGAGTCAAATTTGGAATATACTTCCGAAGTTCTTCTTCTGTTGCAACAACCAAAGTGTTTGGCTGAATAACAGCGAAGATTGATGAAAGCGATCAAGACATTCAAACATAGCCCTTTTTACTTCCTCTGGCAATGTGAGACCAGCATCCTTTGCCATCTCTCCTGGCATCATTTTCCGGAGCTTTACTCTCCCTCTTCTCTCCATAGAAATGCCCATTTCCTCACACTTGGTAGTTGCATGATGAATGGCCCTCTCCACAATTTCATTGCGCTGATCTTCAAGAAACAGTTTTAGAGCTTGGAGCTTCACAATGCACTTTTCAAGGCTGATTCCAACTGTTTGCAAATATTTTTGTGTGAGATTAATTTCTTCCAGGAATTCACACCAGAAAGAAAGGTAACTCAAAAAAGAGAAATCGCATACAGCAGACAGCAAAATCTGAGCTGATCCTCTTGTGTCCACATTTTCTTTGGGATCGCACAGTACTTCAAGGGTTGAGGTCAGCTTTTCAAAATTTGGCTTCACTGGTTTCACAGCGTCATAATGAGTTGAGACTGAAGAGAAGGAATAGACTCTCTCCAAGGTTTCAAAAAAAGTCACATGAAGAAACGCTTCCAAATGAGTGCACTCCGCAAAAGTTCAGAGAATGATTTGCGTAAGGCACAAACAAAGCCTTGGGATTAATCTCTCTGATCTTTGACTGAACACCACCATGAATCCCAGCCATAGTTGCAGTGTTGTCATATCCTTGACCACGGCACAGGTTTATGTCCAGTCTATCTCTCTCCATCTCTCTCGCCTTTCGATGTAATTTTTATCAAATATTTAATTTTTCGTTTGTAAATTTTGTATTGCCAATAAAAATAAAAATTTATTTTATAGTGGAAATTAACATTAAGCTGTTGTAATAGTTTGAAAATTTTTAAATTTTTTTCTTACTTTGGCGAATTTTTCATTTGGTTTGAAAACTTGTACTGGTATTTCAACTCTCCCGATGGCACCCTCCTCCTGGCTGTCACCCGGGGCGAACCGCCCCCCTCGCACCCCCCCTTAGTACGCCACTGGGTCATACCTAACCTAACCTAACCAAACCCAAACCTAACCTAACCTAAGTTAACCTTGCTTAACATAGCCTAACCTATCCTAACCTGACCTAACCTGACCTAACCTCGTTGGTGCCCATAGAACGGAAAAGCCCCGAAAGGAGAATATGGAGTGGATAAGAAAAAACACCTTTTCACACTTTTACTTTGATTTGCGTATTGTTATACGGCTCTGGACCATTACGTCATCAATTTTCATCCGCGTACGGATATACAAAACTGAATTTTGCGTATATTTAAAACATGAGTTTTAGTTTTGTAATTAAGGAGTGACTTTGGTTTTCAAATATATGTTAGTTAAAGGTCTTATATTACTGAGCATATGAAGTGAATTACTTAAGTTTAAGTGTACTAACGAGACTCGTGATTGAAGGACTTTTTTAAAAAATTCATAGGTTTCACTCTTTCCGAGCTAAACTATTCATTTCTTATAGCAACTCCTGGAAGAGAGGTTTTCCTTGTTTAATTTCCCGCCGATTGATACCCATCACGACTTTCTATGTGAATTCCTTTTAATCATATAGCTTGTCAAACATACACTTACGATAGATTAACAACTCCCAAAAGCAAATTTCTCACTTAAAGGCGTGGTTTGGTACTTAATGATATTTTGCTCGTCAAATACGAGAGTTTTTGACGTTAAATGACATTGAAAACGAGTTTGTAGAAGGGATTATGTTAAAAGGGTACTGAATTCCCAAAATTAGACCTGGGTAATTACGCTGTTTTTTTCTTACTTGCGTGATACGCTAACTTAGACGATGTATGTTTTGTAACCAATTTACTTTCTATGGACGCAGCGTGCCGCTTCCACAGCAATGCACAAAATATTGAGGGAATAACATGAAAAGTAGCGAAATGGATATATAAGTAGGGAAATGGATATATAATTTCCTTAGTGAGCGGCGGCAAGTCATTACAGTACAAGGAGTATCTTCATCAGAAGTCCTCAGCTCAGTACCACAAGGAATAGTATTAGCTCCACTACTCTTCATAATCATGTTAACTGACATAGATGAGGACGTTACCAGAGACAGCACAGTAACATCCTTTGCCGATGACACAAAGATCAGTAGAAAAATAAGAAACCCAGAAGGTATAGGATCTCTTCAAACCGACATGAACAGAATCTACAAGTGGAAGGAAGACAACAATATGAAGTTTAACACTGAGAAATTTCAGCTGTTAAGGTACGGAAAAAGAGAAGACCTAAAATCCATGAAATATTATATCCCAAATGGACAGTAAATTCAGAGAAATTCTGGAGCAAAAGATTTAGGGGTGGTAATGACTGATGATGCGAAATTTGAAACACAAAATGAGATAGCAGTAAACAGAGCAAAGAGAATAACTGGGCAGATACTGAGAACCTTTAAACGAAGGGATAGGAATATAATGATTCTTCTACTGAAAACACTGATCATACCCAAAGTGGAATACTGCTAGGTCCTAACATCCCCATATAAAATAGAAGACATTAGACAGCTAGAAGGGATTCAGAGAAGCTTCACAGCCAAGATCAAGGGGTGCGAAGAACTAAATTACTGGGAAAGGTTACCCGAACTAAACCTATACTCACTGGAAAGGAGAAGAGAGAGATACACCATTATTTACACTTGGAAAATAATGGAGAAACTAGTCCCTAATCTTAATCTGAACCCTATAACTCCCCAAACAACGGTGGAAAGTAGAAAAGGAAGACTGTGTCGTGTTCCGAAATTAAAGGCGAAACAGGGTACATCCTTAACCGTGAAAGAAAACAGTTTTGTTGTGAGAGGACCAAAACTGTTTAATCAGCTGCCCAAAGACCTAAGGAGCATGAATGGTGTTGCAGTGGACATCTTCAAAAGAAGATTAGACGCCTGGCTTAGAAACAATCCCCGATGAGCCGGGCGTACCTGGCTATGTGAGGTGGAGAGTACAAGAAACCAACTCACTACTTCACCAGGCCAACTCGAAAGGAGGGGCGACAAGCTTGACCTCTGTGAAATGAGGAATCATCGCACGGAACATTTGAAAGGTTGAAAGGAAAGGTGTGTATATATGTATATATATATATATATGTGTGTGTGTGTGTAAAACTTGATTAAAGGGTTTGTTGTTGGGGAACCGTAACTTAGTGAGGAATAAGAGCACGAAGAGTTGGTACAAGTTTATTTACAGACGTTTCGGAAATTTCAATTTCTATCAGTGCTAAAAATTTAAAATCAAGCGTATTCTGAAAATAAACATGTACCATCAACTTGTCCTCTTATTCGTCACTATATATACGGGATGAATTTCACAATTAAACACGTGAAATGAATGAATGATGCATGCAAACCACAAGGAAAAAAAAAAAAGATTCCAAGGTCTTTCGTGTATTCAGAAGTACGCACCTCGTTAGGGTGTACTTCTGAATACACGAAAGGCCTTGGAATCATTTTTCTTTTTCCTTGTGGGTTTGCATCATATATATATATATATACAGTAACGCCCATAAATATTTGTGCAGAGAAATATTTCATTTATATTCGTTCTTAACTTTTGTACCATGCATAGGATAGTTATAAAAAAATTTCCGTTCGTTTGGAAAAATTTAACAAATAAAAAAAAATTTGTTTAACTTCAACATAAATTGTAAAACATCAAAGAATTTGAGGAAAATGAAAAAGTTAAAATGCAAAAGTTTTCATACATTTATTTACAAAATTATTTCATACTTTGTGTTTTCACTTTCTTTGAATCAAACCATAAATTCTCGATTAAATGGAGTTCCGGGCTTTGACTGAGCCACTCGAGAAGATTGACATTCTTTTGTCGAAGCCCTTTCATGGTGCTCTTTTCTGTACTTACTTTTATGTATTCTTACTTATTGTGATCCATTCACATCTCTCCTAAAATTCCCTGATATTTCTTCGAATTTAAGATTCTATTGATGATAAGGAGCTTTCCTGGACCAGAAGCTATAAAAGATCCCCATAGAAGGCAACTACCATCACCCCGTGTTTAACCGTAGGAAGGATGTTTTTTTTTTCCTTGAATGCAGTATTTGATTTTCGCCAAACATACTGTTGCTCGTTGTTTCCAAATAACTGAACTGAACTGAAACGGTCACACTGCTCATTCATACAGAAAGTTAACAAAAGTAAACAGACACGTTTGGTTTTTGCATAGTTTATGATTTGATAATAAATGTCAAGAGAAATAACAGACTTATTGAATCAGTACGTTCAATACGTTCTGGCATTCCATTGATGAACTTTGACATTTGTTTTTGAGGACAGTCATCGTGTGTCTATTTACTTTTGTCAACCCTGTATATACAGTTAGCCTGTATATATACAATTACAAGATCCCCATGTTGAACAATGGACTGAAGGCAGAATTCTTGAAACGATTGATATGTTACGGGGAATCTGTGTAACTAGAGATTTCATGAAATCCCTAAAATGTTCAGGAATTTCATGTAAGGTTAAGTCGTGATATTTTCGTTAAACCTACAGGTAAAATTATTGAATGCCCAGTTAGGTCAACTGTATGCCCTTGACGATTGGTTAAGTCGTGATATTTTCGTTAAAACTAACGAAAATATGGATCTTTTCCAAAATCCAGACCGTTCTTTATAACTAGAAAGTTCCATCATTATTATGTGGTTTTGCGTGTTGAGTTCAAAAAAGTTATTCTTTTTTTGGAGAAATTAAAAAAAAAAAAAAAAGTTACAGCAATTTTTATTACCATTATTTACATATATCGCTAAATATCAGTTTCTAAAATTTTTAATTTGTTTTCAGAATTTAATACAGTGAATTATTATGCAAAGGGAAAATTTACAATCATTATTCCAAAAAACTGAAGAAGATGCAATTGAATTCTTCCAAGAACACGACATTATTCAATCCGCAGAAGCATGTTGAAGAAAACATCCTATGACTTTGATCAAATATGAAAACCGTTTTGTTTGGAGGTGCCGCAAGGGGAAATGTGACGAAAAAAATCAATATAAGAAAAGGAACGTGGCTCCAGGGTTCCAACCTTCCATTGCAAAAAATATCCTTATCTATATACATATAGCTGGACGAAAGAGTATATCGCTATCGAATTTTGTGAAGAAGAGCCTCGCATAAGTCATTCTTCTGCTGTCGATTTCAACAACTATCTTAGAGAGGTAATCAAAATTAAACTAACCTAACCTAACCTATACTTATTTGTTTCAGATTTGCGCAGTACCACATCGTGATCGAGAAACTCTTTTAGACTGTATTAAAGCTAATATAGCAGTTGGCTCGACCATTATAAGTGATCAATGGAAAGCATACGAAAATTTAAATCAGTTACCTGGTTATAAATGCAAAAAAATTCACTTTTTTCTACGTGAAGGTCAAAATATGAAAATAAAAACCCACTCTAATAGACAGAGTTTATTTCCACAACAGTTTTGATGCCCAGTGGCATCCTCCTCGGGTGGATACAGAAAAACGAATGAACCAAAACAAGAGGGAAAGACAGTCCAAGGACCGACCGTTAAGAAATTCACACCTAGGTTAGATCCCGTTCTCCCGACACCGGAAGGGCATTTTTATTAAAGGGACCCGCTTATAAGTACATTCGCACAAAATTAAAACTATCTTCCTGTTCTAAACATACAGATTCTATTATTTTTTTACATAATTATTACATTTATTATTAAATTTATTACATTTAATATTGCATTATGTATTACAGAAATTATAAATTTATTATTACATTGGTTACATTGGTTATAAGTTCTGTATAATAAACAACAATGTAATAACCAATGTAATAATAAATTTATAATTTTTGTAATAAATAATAATGCAATATTAAATGTAATAAACTTAATAATAAATGTAATAATTATGTAAAAAAATAATAGAATCTGTATGTTTAGAACAGGAAGATAGTTTTAAATTTGTGCGAATGTACTTATTAGCGGGTCCCTTTAATGAAAATGCCCTTCTGGTGTCGGGAGAACGGGATCTAACCTAGGTGCGAATTTCTTAACGGTCGGTCCCTGGACTGTTTTTCCCTCTTGTTTTGGTTCATTCGTTTTTCTGTATCCACCCGAGGAGGATGCTAGTGGGCATCGAAACTGTTGTGGAAATAAACTCTGTCTATTAGAGTGGGTTTTTATTTTCATACCTGGTTATAATTTAAAGCATTTGACTGTTTGCTATTTATGTGAATTTATGTGACGTCAGCGTCACAAAGATCGAAATTTATATTTGACCATTCTTGGAGATATACTGTATACTGTATGTACTGTAAATATTATATATAAAAATTGCTGTAACGTTTTTATTTTTCATTTCTCCAAACAAAGAATAACTTTTTTGAACTCAGCACGCAGAACCACATAATAATAATGTAACTTTCTAGATATAAAGAACGGTCCGGATTTTGGAAAAGAGCCGAAAATATCACGACTCAACCTTACAAGGAATCCTGAACATTTTAGGGATTTCATGAAATCCCTTGTTACGCAGATTCCCTGTAACATGTATATGTCCATTCAACTTTGTAAATTAATCGTATTGAAACTCATCCGAAAATGAAAACATCCTCCAAATACCATTTGTCTGTGTATTATATGAGCTTCCTTTGTTGCCAAGTTGTTACACCAATTGACCACTTTTGGTAAAAATGTCAGCGAAGTTAAGTGACATTAAGATTGGGTAATAGTTGACTAAGCTACCATTTTCTGCGTTCAGATAACGTAAGGACCTGTGGTTCGGATTCCGCGTCACAAATTTAGGTCCCCATACAACCTAGGCTGTTAGTACAAAAACAAATTAGCCGACCAAATGTGTACCATCTCCTTAGCTTATACTAATCTTCCTTTTACGGTGGCGACTGTAAGAACGACTGCTCACCGAGCCACAAACTGAATGGCAAATATATGCAAATAAAGTTAAGGTGTCCTTGTAAAAATTTACATTATTTGCGATGCCTACAAGCCATGTAAAAATATTGGGTTTTACCTATCGAGTGAAGGTCCCATGTTATCGTTCTGTAACTACTGATGTCCATCCTGGACAATGGTTAACTTTTCGCCTACTCATGTAGTGAAAGATATTATTAACTTTCCCTTAAGAAACCATTCACAGGATTAGGGAATCATGAATAAAAGGCGACATATTGAACGAGACATTTTGACGTACGACACCATTAATGACCTCGTTGATACGACGCCAAAGAATTTCCTATCAATCACTCCATCACTCACTCAATCAATCAATCGGTCTTCGGTCAGACGATACGTTCAGTTTGTAACCTAGACAAAGTCTTTGCATAGAAAATTAAGGTTTTCGATAAAAAATTTGGTGCTTGTAGGTTATCTCCCCCCCCCCACCACCACCACCAATTTTGACAGAATATTTTCATTAAAACTAACGAAAATATCACGACTTAACCTAACTAATTATCAAGGGCGTACAGTTGATCTATTAGTAAATAGTAAATACTATTCCAGAAACAAACAATGTTATAATTAATAATAGATCAACTGTACGCCCCTGATAATTGGTTAGGTTAAGTCGTGATATTTTCGTTAGTTTTAACAAAAATATTGTGTCAAAATTGGTGGGGGGGAGATAACCTCCAAGTACCAAAACTTTTCTGTATGCTCAATTTGGCAGGGTTTTACATATATATATATATATATATATATATATATATATATATATATATATATATATATGTGTGTGTGTGTGTGTGTGTGTGTGTGTGGTGTGTGTGTGTGTGTGTGTGTGTAGCGAGCGAATGAGGAAGTCTAAAACTTTGTACAATAACAAATAATTATATATGCAAATCTCGTTATCTGAAATAAGACTTTCCTATTAAAAGAGCCGAAGGAAAATCCACTAAAGAAAGCTTAATGAATAAATCAAAGTATTTCGTTTGTCTTGCGAACCATTCTTAAGGATATCGTCCACGAATCCCTGATTTGGAACAAATCCTTGTTCCCATCTTCGGAATGATGTCCAATACGTTTTGGATTTAAAGAAATTTCTTTTATTATATTTTTTACTTTTTGATTTTTCAACCGTTTTGTACTTCCATTACGAGAACTCTGTTTATAAAAGGATGATCGTTATTTATGACCTTTGACCTTTGTGAGTAAAGGTATAGGATGACCGATGGCAGCGATGATTTAGCCAAAAGTTAATGGACTGTTCGTGACCTGATGATCGCGGCTGAGAGCAGATGACAAATGAGAAATCAAAGAAGAATTTATAGAATCTATATTTGACCAAATATTTGTCTTACAGTTTTGTTTGGTTTATTCCTATCTATCTATCTATCTATCTATCTATCTATCTATCCATCTATCTTAGAGAAAATTATAATGATTTAAATTTAAGTTCTTAATTCAAAGTGGAACATTTAAAACTGGAAATAATTCGTATAAAGAAGCTATTTAAGTCCCCCAAAGCCTATTGATTTGCTGTCTCAGAGCATATTAACCTTAGGAAATTATACCAATTATTTATGCGAGAGTTGAAAACGGATTTTAATGACTGTTAAAGTTCAGATTATATCACCTTAATTTTTTACATAAAATGTTCTCTTACTGTACGTTTGAAGTTGAAGCAAATGAAAGAGAACATTTTTCAAAATCTTCAAGAACGTGGGAGTAAATAATTTAAGATAAATAATGGTCACAGATGTCTAAAATTTCTTTGCATTATACAACGTAGTAGAAATAAAAGACAAAGGAAATGAACCTTTTTATGTAAATCATATGATAATAGTATGCAAAAACCTTTATATTAAGTTTGGGTGAAAATGATGTTAAAAATAGACCGCCGATCAGCAGGTGTGCATATAAACGACTTACGTTAACTTACATATGCATGCAGCACTTTATCTCCAATAATAAATTATAAATGGAGAAGAACGTGAATATATATACATATATATACATACTAAGGTTAATAAGATATTTTAAAAATATTTATAACTATATGCTCAATTTCACCCAAAGAAACTGAGTCATCGGGCACTAGGATAAACCTTTTTAAGATAAAATTTACATCTCATAGGTATAAACGCGTTTCAAGCTAGACATTTCTCGTAAGCAAACTATTACTTTAAAGGAAATAAGGGAGTTAAAATGAAACCACATCTTAAGCCAGCAAAATATGAGAACCAAGAACCGAATTATTTATGGAAAAATTGGGTAAAATGAGAAAAACTTTTGTGAATGGATGGAAAAGAGCAATTTATATATGAGCCATTTGTGGAGGCACCCCTTCCACAATCTAAGAAAATGAATTGCTTGTTTTTATTATTATATACAATATTTGCGTTAAGATAAAACCAGGCGTCATACGAAGGAAGAAAGCGCTAATGGTGTTATATAAATAAAATAGCTACGAAAGCATAAATCATATAGATTGCTCTCCGTTTCCTTATATTAAATCCTTAAATCCTTAACTAAATCTGCTAGAGTCGATCATACACACACACACACACACACACACACACACGTTGCTGAGGAAGAAAACAATAAATAGCAGACATTACCGTCTAAAAGCGTATATGGAGATTGTTCTGACTTGAAGATCTACTCCCAAAGCACATAATGTAAAGAAAAAGGATTTTTTAGCTATTGTACTGCAAGTCATCTCGGTCAGTAGTCGACATCCTGTTTTTTATAAAAGAAAATATTTTTAGTTGGTTAATAATAATAATAATAATAATAATAATAATAATAATAATAATAATAATGATGTTTGCGTTGTTTAACTGTTTTGGAATGGTAAAATTCATTCATCTTTTGCATATTCCTAATATGATCTTTCATAAAGGCAAAGTCCATGTGACGAACGGGATTTACAACTTATCTTGGGTTCCAACCTCTACCCTGCAAGGAAGACTTTAATCGCTGAAACCTGAATTCTGAGCCGAAACTCGCACCCGGGAACTTTAGATTAAGTGTCTGGCCTTGGTAAATAATGAGTTTAATTTTAATATAAGGAGTCACCACACTTTACTAATATGGCACCGTGCCATTTTATTAACACCTAATGTATTCATATACCTTTATCAATGTCGAGTTTATAACCTGTTTACATAATAGCCTGTCGAGACTCTAAATGAGACAAATGGGATACCAACTCATTTTCCCAGAGCTAAAAAGGAATATTCGCGGGGACAAGAACGTAAACTATTTAACCTATTTTAACCTATAAGAAAAATGAAATGAAAAAAAATGAGGTAATTGCGAATCACAAATCTTTCTTCTTCCGACTTATAACGAAGAAATTTAATTTTCTCTTCATTAATAAACTCCTTTCGCTCCCAGTGTCAAATTCACACAAAGAAAGAGGAAAAATTTGTCGGAAAATTTTTAGATACGAAGTTGGAAATTCATTTTAAAGGGAATAAAATTTCATTATGCAAATTACGCGTTTTTCATATTTCCCCTCTTCTCCCCCCCCCCTCTCCGCCCTCACCTCTCACAACGTAAGTGGGGTACGTTATTATAATATGCTTATATATGATAAGCTTTCATGCGCGAAATGTTAATATGGTTTAGCATATGCGCATATCATTTAAACCCTGGGACTGTTTTTATTTTGCGACATTTATTGACTTTCGTTTACAATAATGGTATACTTCAAACAAAAGCCTTCAAAACTGTGAATGGAGATTAAAAACTGTGAATGGAGAGACTTTATAATAAATATTTATAAACATTTTTAAATCTAAGTATTTTGTGACAGAAATTTATACAAAAATTGCGCTTTCATTTTATTACTGAAAAAAATCTTTATTAAAAAACTTAAGACTCATTTATGATTAAAGGAATTTATTTTCGGGAGAGGTGCAAATTGTACTGCGGGCAATAATATCATGTAATAGCTTTTCTTTGTTTTTTTACAAAACCTTGTTAAGTTAGACTAAGATGAAAAATTGAAGAAAAGATTTTGTTAGCTAAATTGAGTTATTTTTATGTTTTTAAATTTTTTTACTTTTCCCACCCGGGGTTACCTGAACCCGAGCATTGACAGGATTATGGGCCAGCTCAATCCAACCCGGTGCCAGCAGCTGGGAGCGGACTCATCCTCACCACCCTTAACTACTGAGCTACCTGGTGATATATATATATATATATATATATATATATATATATATATATATGGAACTCATTCTCTCTACCTTGTTCCCTGCAGGATCATCTGAACCCGAATAGTGACAGGATAATGGGCCGGCTGAAACTACTGACTATATGGTTGGGAGGAGGTGTGTTGTATTGCGATCACTAATTTTGGTCCTGTCTAAGACTACACCCAAATCTTTGCTGATGATGTTTCTCCTGGCTCGCTTGGGTGCTGAAACAGATGTCAATGGGTCTCCAGCAGGTCCGACTTCTTCCTCTTCAGAAATATTACTTGTAATAGCAGTATCATTCTCACCTTCAGAAGACGATATAAGCATCACAGTTTCTTCTCTTGCACTAATGTTTTTAGCCTCATTGCAACGTTTTTTATTAAGTGGCTCATTTTTCTCAGCTGCTCTGATTTTCTTCTTGGCAATAGAGCTTTGTCAACACAACCCATGTAACCTCGCTGTCCTATTTCCCTCTGCGTCACCAGGAAAGCCCTGTCTTGATCTGGTTCAATACATCTGCGTGGGCAATGTCGAAGAGATGATGAAGTTCATTTCTGAGATTCTCCTCATGGCCAACCAGGGTGGCAGAACGCTTGATCACGTTTGATTTGTTTTCAACGAGTTTCTTTTACTGCTGGAAGACCTTTTCCAGCTTTGTAATTACGTGTTTTTCCAAGAAGACCATAACTTCTTCAGCCACAAGTGTAGCGCTCTAATGAATGGTCTTCTTCAGGATTTTATGGTAATGGAAGAAGGTAGGCATAATTTTCCGTTGTGAGGGTAGTTTGTTCCCAGACAAATTTGCTAATGTGTGGCCAATTAGCCATATTTCTCTTGCAGTGTGGCTCCTTGGTGATGCCAATTCATTTACTATTACAAGTAAATATGAGAAGACAATCAGGCAATTTGTAGAGACAATGTTGCTAGCTACCAATTTAGCAACGCGCAACATGTGTGGAAAATGTTTACCACAGATCATATATTGCCGTGGATACGAACACTTCGCAAATTATTATGCATTTGGTAGCTCAAATAGTATGGAAAATTCAACGGTACGGTGCGAATTTCTGCTAATTTTAGGAGGTATGCTTGGCAGTCGGCTAATACCTGAAATACCTCAGAAAACATTAGTTTACATATCGCACATTCTAAGATACTGAGTGAGTTTTTCAATAAGGCTCTCAGTCATGTTTTGATGGTACTTTTCTCCTTGCTTTGATTTCGAATTTGACAATTATTTCGTATTAGTTTTATAATATTTAATCTATTTAATCTTTTGTAAGGTTTAATCTATTGTATGTTAGCAATTTACATATGTATAATACTAAATTCGGTTAGTTATTTGATCAAACTCATTTATCTTGCTTTGTCATTGATTGTAAATTATATTTTGTCGCTGACTTTACCTTTAATCGTAAAGTGGAATTTATTAGATTAAGAGTTAGTTCAGCTACTTTTTCAGTTTGCGTTGGTTCCTCAACTTAGTTTTGCCTCATGTTATCTTGTATATCTTAGCTGCATTGGAGGTATATGGATATTGCTGCGAAGTTGCGTTGAACAGCCGACTAGGGAGTTAGGAGTTGGTGTTAGCATTTCGTTTTCCTTGGTTGTTATATATTTTATTTTATATAGAAGCGTCGTATTAATATGGATTAAAAAGTATGTACCAGTAAGAATAATGTACCTTAGAGGGATATATCTAGAATTAAACAAGATATTCATGGCGTCTATGGTGAAATATGTTAAAGTACTGAACTTTGACCTCTGGCAGCCACCATTAAATGGTATTGGATTTTGCTGAAATTTCGAATGTATTGTATTTTTTTGTTAATAGAAACAAAATTTTAAAAATTTAAAAATAAGGAAGTTACGAACACCCAAATATCCCCATTATAATAATAGCCCAGTTTTGTTTGTTTGTTTGTTTGTCTGTCTGTTTGTTGCAGAATTGTGTCACGCTCTGAAGGAATTAGATAGGAATAATTAGAAGCTATGAATTATTGCTTAGCAAATTAAAATGTTGCCCAAGCTCACCTTCCGAGATTAATTATTTTTTTTTTTATTATAAGTAACTATGATACGTGTTAATTAAACTGATAGGATTCCAAATAAATTAAAAGCTTTTGGAATAAATTTTTACTTAGCTGGAGTATTGTTGTTCAACCACAAAATATATTGTTGTGAAATATAAAACATGGAAGACCCCGCAGAAAGAAGACGTCGCTTAGCAAGAGAAAGGAAGGCCAGACAAAGAGCTCAGGAAAGATACAATCGTACCCAAGCAAGACGGAACTCAGACACTACGATTGATGTGGTTGATGTAAATGAAGATATTGATTCTGTTGTGCACAGCGAAAATAGAATCACTCGCAGGAACGAAATTGAAATGAGAAGAATAACCGAGAGGAGACGTAGCGAAACTCGAGAAGAAACTGAAGCAAGACTTGAAACAGCTAGATTAAGGATAATGGAAAGAAGACAACAAGAAACACAGGAAGAAACTGGAGCAAGACTTGGAGCGGACAGGTTAAGGATAATGGAAAGAAGACAACAAGAAACACAGGAAGAAACTGAAGCAAGACTTGGAGCGGACAGGTTAAGGATAATGGAAAGAAGACAACAAGAAACACAAGAAGAAACTGAAGTAAGACTTGAAACAGCCAGGTTAAGGATGGTCGAAAGAAGACAACAAGAAACACAGGAAGAAACTGAAGCAAGACTTGGAGCAGCCAGATTAAGGATGGTCGAAAGAAGACAACAAGAAACACAGGAAGAAACTGAAGTAAGACTTGAAGCAGCCAGGTTAAGGATGGTCGAAAGAAGACAACAAGAAACACAGGAAGAAACTGAAGCAAGACTTGGAGCAGCCAGATTAAGGATGGTCGAAAGAAGACAACAAGAAACACAGGAAGAAACTGAAGCAAGAATAGCAATTGAAAGAATTAGAGCGTCTCGAAGGATACAAAATAGAAGAAATACATTACTTCCGGCTCATAGAGTTAATAACAATACATTTGATGAGGAAAATTATTTATCACACTCATGCGGACCTATGAATATTGTTTGCCAATATTGCAATGCTAAGCATTTTGTGGTAGAACGTCCGACAGATGGTAAATTCAACAACTGTTGCCATAAGGGCAAAGTAATATTACCACGCCGAAGAGATCCTCCAGCATATCTTCAAGACTTAATGAGTAATCCAATGAATTCTAATTACAGACATTTCAACGATAACATCAGGTCCTATAATTCTGCATTATCTTTCGCTTCAATGGGAGCACAGTTATCCCATGTTCCTGGTCATGGGCCATATTGCTTTCGAGTACACGGCCAAATATACCATCGAACTGGAAATATACATCCAAATGAAGGTGAATCACGACAGTATGCCCAGCTATATGTAGTGGATTCGAGAATGGCTACTGGTATTAGATTAGGTAATCACAATAATTTTAGGTGCATAGCAGAAATAATGACAGTCTTGGACCAAATGATCAGGACAAATAATGTTTATGCTTTGGCATACAAAATGCTAGGAGAAGTTGAAAGAGAAGAAAATGAACGAGCATCAGAACACAATATTCCGACACCAGTTGTTAACATGGTATTTAACCGAGACAGAAACAGTGACCGAAGACGTTACAATTTACCATCTGTGGATGAGGTAGCTATGATTTTCACAAATAATGATGGAGAACCTCCTTTTGACAGGGATTTTCGTGTATATCCACGAAATAATGAAGCTCCTCTCATTACATTGAACATATTGAGTCCAAATCTTGACCCTATGGTCTATCCATTATTCTTTCCTTATGGAGAACCAGGATGGCAACCAAGAATGAGTATTAATGATAACTTAATTACCAACAATAGACGCAACAATGGACGTAACAATATTAGCATGTTACAATACAAGGTGGCTCAAACTACAGTGAGAGATGAGTATAACGCACTTCTGCACGGAGGAAAATTATTCCAGCAATGGGCTGTAGATTCCTACATTCAAGTAGAGGCCAACAATTTAAATTTTGTCAAGTATCAACAAAGACGCCTTAAAGTTGAACAATATCAAGGGCTATCTGATCATTTAGCCAATGTTGCTGACAATGCAGGAACTCAGGTAGGGAGAACTGTTATATTGCCATCGTCGTTTCAAGGATCACCTAGAAACATGAGGGAGCGTTACCAGGACGCCATGGCTTTGGTTAGAAAATTTGGAAAACCCGATTTATTCATGACAATGACATGCAACCCTTCCTGGAGTGAAATAAAAGATAATCTCTTCTTCGGGCAGCAGCCTTCAGACCGACCAGATATTGTGGCAAGAGTTTTTCACATAAAATTGGAAGAATTAATGAAGGATATCTTAGAAAAAAGCGTTTTTGGCACTATTAGAGCTTACTGCTATTCCATCGAATTCCAGAAACGTGGCCTGCCTCATGCACATATTTTATTCATAATAGATGAAGAAGACAAATTTAATAGCCCTGATGAAATTGATAAAGTAGTTTGTGCAGAAATACCCAATGTTAATGATGAACCCAGGCTTCACGAAATTATTAAGGATTGTATGATTCACGGCCCATGCGGCAACTTAAATCCAAATGCTCCGTGTATGGAAAATAACAAATGTACTAAGGGTTTCCCTAAAGAATTCAAAGATAACACACAAGCAGATGTTGGTGGATATCCATTATATAGACGCCGGCCAAACACTACATTGTTTATAAGAAATAATACAATTGATAATAGATATGTTGTTCCTTATAATAAGTATCTTAGCTTGAAGTTCAACTGCCACATTAATGTCGAAGTATGTTCATCCGTGAAATCAGTGAAATATTATATAAATATATCTACAAAGGATATGATTGCGTGAATGCTCAAATGGAGATTAACAGTGTTCAAGGTATCATTCACGACGAGATATCAGAATATTTAAATGCCAGATATATCAGTGCCCCAGAAGCGATGTGGCGTCTGTTAGAATATGAAATGCACAAGAAATCACATGCCATTATACGTTTGCCAGTTCACTTGGAAAGAGAGCAGAATGTATATTTCACAGAAGGAGACGAAAGACGTGCATTAGAAGCAGCAAGTCGTAAAAATACACGGCTTACAGCTTGGTTTATTTTGAATCGGCAAGACCAGCAGGCCCGAGAATTGCAATATACATCCATACCATATCATTATGTTTTTAATAACAATACTACTTTGTGGAAGCCTCGACAACGCGGTGCTGGAAAAATTATTTCACGCATGTATACTGTTAGTCCAAAGGACTCACAACGTTACCATCTCAGGATACTTCTGTTACATGTAAAAGGTGCTGTTAGTTTCACAAGTTTGCGCACAGTTAATGGGGTCGTTTATGCAACTTATAAAGAAGCTGCTAAGCAGAGAAATTTGATTAGCAATGATGATGAATGGATTAGATGTTTGACTGAGGCTTCAATGGACCAAACTCCTCATCGCATCAGACATTTGTTTGCTTTAATTTGCGCATTGAATAATCCTAATAACCCAGTTCAGCTCTATCAGCAATTTGAAGAAAAAATGCTAGAAGATTATGACAACCAAGAATATCCTATTGAAAGAGCAAGAATGGAGTGCCTAAAACATATTGAAAGTGTCTTGGTAATACATGGTTTAAAATGTGCGGCAATAGGACTACCTGATCCCGGATTAGTATCTCATAATAATAATTTGACTCAGCAATATGATCTATTACCACATGATCAACTTGAAGCAAGAATCAGTAGCTTGAATATCAGGCAACAAGAAATATTTGAAAGGATCATCACTGCAGAAAATGATGAGACAGCTGCTCATAGATTCTTCTTCGTGGATGGACCAGCAGGATCTGGAAAGACATATCTATACAATACTTTGATGTGTTACTTGAGACGAAAAGGAAAAACGATTCTGTCATATGCAACCACAGGAATCGCTGCAGATCTGTTAGGTGGACGCACTGTACATAGTGGATTCAGATTACCTGTTCCAGTCATGGAAACATCAACTTCTTCAATGAGAATTCCTTCCAATGAGTCCAATAGTATACGCCTGGCTTCTGTGCTCATTATCGACGAAGTGTCTATGCTTTCCTTAAATGCTCTCAGAATTATTGATATGCTACTAAAGGAAATCATGAATAATAACAAACCTTTCGGAGGCAAACTTCTTCTCCTCGGCGGAGATTTTCGCCAAACAGCCAATGTTATCCCAAGAGGTTCAAACATTGATGTCATAGAGTCATGTATCAAGCATTCGCCACTTTGGAATTATGTTCAAACATTCACCCTTAGTGATAACATGAGAGCAGCAGGACAAAATGAATTTTCTACATGGCTTCTTAAAATTGGTGATGGAACTCTAATAAGTGATGTTAGCATGGGATCAAGTACTGTTGAAATTCCAAGAGATATTCTCATTAAAAATCATTTACCTGAAGTTATATATGGAGACTCGATTGAAGTTAGTAGTGCTGAAGCAATAGCTGAACTAGCTACCAAAATAATTCTTACATGTAAAAACAAAGATGCAATGAGTCTTAACAACGAATTATTGGACCGTATAGTAGGTGATGTTGTAACATATAAAAGTGCAGACTCACATGTGGCTGATGATGATGAATCGGCATTAAACTTCCCTGTAGAGTTCCTAAATCAACAAATTGTATCAGGATTGCCTCCTCATGAGTTAAAGTTAAAGAAAGGTTCCATAATTATGCTATTGAGAAACCTTAATCCAAGGAATGGACTTTTAAATGGCACCCGTCTGGTTGTACTGTCACTAAATGAACATTACATTCATGCTCGAATATAAGGAGCCATGCAACACTGAAGTGCTCATACCAAGACTAGATCTCATGCCAAGTGATACAACATTGCCTTTTGTAATGAAACGGAGACAGTTTCCAGTTATACCTGCATTAGCAATGACAATAAATAAATCTCAGGGCCAATCATTCGATAAGGTTGGATTGTTTCTACCCAGACCAGTTGAAATTACAGAAACTGAAGAACAAGGAGAACTTATTGCATCAAGGATTTTTACAAAGAATGTAGTTTTAAAAGATCTTTTGTAATAATAATAAATTATTTTATAATGATCCTATCCTTTTTTATACTAACAGTGTTCAAGGTATCATTCCTGACTTAATAAGCTTGCTCTTCTCCTACGTTGTCGTTCTCTTGCCAATCGTCTTCTTATTTCTGCAGCAGTCTCCATTTTCGTGGTTCATATATATTTTGCCGTCATTCTTGACGGCACGGGTACACTAGTATATATATAACCTTGGTTAACCATGGTTTTCCTTCCGCCAGAATTGTTCATTCTGACGAAGGTCAAGCTTGTCACTCCACTTAGACCTACAGTTTAACGTGGAATCCGAACCACGCCCCATTACAGGCGGTCAGAAATTGCAAACTCCTCACCCCGATTCGATCTCACGACTTCCCGATCAGCACACCGTTTCCCCACACCCTAGCCTGAACCAGAGTCAGGGCACTATTTACGCCATCCGCCTATTATCGATCACAGTGAACGAGCTCCTGGAGGAGCTCGCACCCCAGGATGTCATCAAGATCCATCGCTTCACATCCCGACAGGGAGGTACCCCCTCCCCCACCCTGCTCCTACTTCTTACCTTTAATACTTTACTCCCTCCCGACCGTATTGTATGGGGTATGGGAGACCGCGCGTCGTGCGAATTCACTCTGCGCCCATACATCCCAGACCCGACCCGTTGCTTTAAATGCAACAAGTTCGGACACGTCAGCTCAGATTATCGACAACCGCACCAACTGTGTGTTCGTTCCGGAGAAATCGCTCACCCAGACAAGTGCCCCAACACAGCCAAATGCTCCAATTGCGAAGGCGCACACCCCTCTTCGTCCCGCGAATGCCTTTTCTTCAAGTTCGAGAGGGAGGTCCTAGGCCTGCAAGTAGCGGACCTCCTTAGCCTCTGAGAGGCGCGAGACAGGGTGCGGAGTCGGAAGGTGAGGCCGGGGTTATCTTACGCCGCTGCTTTCGGCTTTGTTCACTTGGCGGAGACGCCGGAGCGAGTCGCCAGACTCTCCGGCCTTTGAACAGGCTTCTCCCTCTTCCCCCAGATCTAAGAAGACGGCTCGGACCCTTACACCCCACACTTCGTCTACGAGGATCATATCACCCCACCGCAGAAGTCCCTCCAATTTACCCCCACAGGCTCTGACAATAGTAGCTGATTTACATGACCCCCTCCCACGACGAGATCCAATCTAGACAACATCCTCTCCCACGAGGATCCAGTGGATGCGGCACTGGCGCATGTACATTGTGTGGCCAAGGGGAGCTCGGCTCGCCCATACATCTTTTGGATCTGCCCTTGCTTCTTGGTGCTGTTTTTCCACCCCTTCACGAGAACACTCTGGTTCATCTCCTTCCACCCCCGCAGTACCTGCCTCCCCAACACCCCAGGCCCCATCCTTGTCAGTCACTCTGACCGCGTCCTCCCTCCCACCTGCCCAATCCTTCTTGTACCCCCTATCGCCACCCAGGGTCCACCGTGAGACCCCAGACAGGCTGGAGGTACCGCTATGGAAAATGAAGCGCCCCTTCCTGGCCCAAATACAGAAGCCCACCAAGAAACTCCTCTCCTAGCTGCCGTGATCCACGCCTCCAGTCTCGCTCGGCCGACTCGATCACGCAATTCC
Source organism: Bathynomus jamesi (assembly GCA_023014485.1). NCBI lineage: Eukaryota > Metazoa > Arthropoda > Malacostraca > Isopoda > Cirolanidae > Bathynomus > Bathynomus jamesi. Next base: position 56,089 of record JAJOZX010011136.1, read on the forward strand.
TGACCCATCCTTCGCCTTCGCGAACCCCAGATCTCCGTTCACACCCCATCCCCCTAGCACCTACACCTTTACCCATCCCCCATCGTCAAATAATGGACCCTCCGAAAACTACAGTAGTACACGAGAACTGCAGAGGAATATTCACGAGCTACGAAAGTCTTAATTCCTTCATTGCCTCTTCCCGTCAGGTGTGTGTCTGTCTCCAGGAGCTAATCCTGGGGACCAGGCCCATGCCTTGCCCTACTGGATATTCCTATATCACCACCCCGTCACCTACCTGCACTCGAAGGTAAGTGACGGGGTGTGGGGAGACACACTCTCCACCTATATGGCCCCGACCCTGATTATTATCATGACCGAGCTCTCCTTCGAGTGCCTCAATGACGGCTCTCCTACATTCTATCACGCCACCAGCTGCATTCCATCCTGTATAGACCTATCATTCGTCTCGACCGATGCCCTCCTAGACTTTACATGGCAAGTCCTTCAAGAGGACTATGGTAGTGACCATTTCCCTGCTCAACTCAAGCTAAATTGCCCCGACCAGGCCGTTCGGGTACCGGAAAGACGGATTATTGCCAAAGCTAACTGGTCCCACTTCCACGACAATACATCTACAACCATTATGACTGCCCACTTCCGATCCTCCGACGACTGCATCGCATACTTCGAATCGATCGTTGTAGCGGCTACGTACACTAACATCCCACGATCCTCCGCCTACCCCCGCACCCGACGGGTGCCTTGGTGGACCCCAGAGTGCACGGAGACTATACGCGCCAAGAAGAAGGCTATTCGACGCTTCTACCGTACACGACTTCCCATCCACCGCACGGAGATGCAGCGGGCCAGGGTCATCGCCTGCCGTACAATGAAGAAAGCGCGCCGAGCTTCTTGGCGTGCCTTTGTGTTCGGCGTCACCACCTCCACACCTTCGGCTACCATCTGGAAGAAGGTACGGGGTGTCGAGAGGCGACATACCCCCTCCCGACCCGAGTCCTCCGGACTAACGACGGACTTCTATACGAGCCCAAATCGGTGACAAACCACCTAGCTTCTAACTTCGCCGCCGTTTCTTCCTCCGCGGACAGTTCCCTCGTACCCACCCCTAACAATAGCTCCTCTTCACCGTCCCTAGACAACACCTATACTCGGTTGTTCACCATGCTTGAACTGCAGGCAGTACTGGCCTCTCGGCGATCCCCTTTCCCCAGGCTGGATGGTATCCCGTACAGCATGATCCAGCACATCCACCCTACCTTAAAAATTTTCCTACTAGACCTATACAACCGCATATGGATAGAAGGCACCTTCCCACCCCCGATGGAGGGAGGCCCATGTAACCCCCATCCCAAAACCCGGCACAGATTCCCTCGATCCTACAAACTACAGACCTATCGCCCTAACGTGTTGTACCTGCAAAGTCTTAGAAAAAATGGTCACTACGCGACTATCCTTCTTCCTTGAAAATAGTGATTCCTTCCAGGCTACCCAGTCCGGCTTCAGACAATTTCGCTCCACTACTGATCCCCTCCACTCCTTCGACAGTGGACAGTTCGTCCTATCAATTTTTTTTTTCATACAGAAGGCCTACGACACCACACGTCGGAAAATAATCCTCACTCAGCTCCAAAATCTAGGTCTCGTCGGAGCAATGCCGACCTTCATCAGGGGCTTCCTCTCCTTCCGAATCTTTAAAGTTCTGGTGGGCCCAATCCTTTCAGACACCTTCGTGCAGGAGAATGAGGTTCCACAGAGAAGCATTCTCAGTGTTCTTTGAATTTCCATAGTTATGAACACAGTCTCAAAATGCCTTCCACCCACCATCCGTTCTTCCATCTATATCTATGCGGATGACCTTGCGATCTACTTCGCGAGGCGGGAGCCGTCCGTCGTTCAACGGCAAACAAATTCAGCTCACCATCTATCTGGTGGAAAGGTAGGCGACGTCGGTTGGGTTCCGCTTCTCCACCCTCAAGACCAAGTGTATGCTCTTCAACAGAAGAAGACCCTCAACCCTTCCCATTCCCTCTGTCACCTTATACGGCGATCCTCTTGAGGTGGTACCCTCCATGCGATTTCTGGGTATGACTCTGGACCGACGGCTCAACTGGGTTCCCCATCTCAAACACCTGAAGCAATCCCTCCAGCGTCCCCTCGCCCCATCGCTCTCCTAGATCACCTCTCCCACACCACATGGGACGCAGACCGACGCTCTCTCCTTCTCCTTTACACTTCTATGGTGCAGTCGAAGCTGGACTATGGCAGTGTTGTATACGGTTTAGCCTCCAACGCCTGCCTCCGTATCTTGGACCCGGTACTTAATAGGGGGCTTCCGCCTCTCCACCGGTGCCTACCATTCTTCCCCAGCCTCCAGCCGCCAAGTGGAATGCAATTACCTCCATCTCGCCCTCCTACGGGGTCTGCTACTCATGAGGATATACCTCCGTGCACAGACACTACCTTCTTCGCTTCTATACGCAGCGATTTCTGAACTCCCACCCGAGGACGGAGCTGGCACTTCACTGAAGCGGTCCGTTCCTTCCTGTTGGACCTTTCCAACATGCCCCCCCATTCAGTTATCCACCATCTCATACAGCATCTACCCTCTCTGGCTCCTTACCCCTATCAAGTTTTGCAGGGACATGTGTGTCCTACCAAAGACTACCACGATCGCTACGGTATAGAGGTCACTCCTCCGAGAACACGCAACCCGACACCCGGACACTGTCCTCATTTATACAGATGGTTCCCGCTCGGAGATTGGTACGGCCGCCTCAGCGGTGATACTGGCTCGGCCGCTTTCTCGAGGAGTCAGCCTGCCCCGCGAGGCCCCGCGATTGTGGAGGCCCTCGACATTGTGCGCACCCACTCTGCCAGCTCCTTTGTCATTTATTCAGATTCCCAAAGTTCACTTCTCTCCCTTGAGAGATTTACCCTCCTCCCCCATCCGCTCGTCCGCACCATCCAGCAAACCTTCCACTTTTTAACAACTTTCCAACAGAAGACAATCGCCTTCTGCTGGGTCCCGGCATATGTTGGCATCCAGGGTAACGAGAAGGCGGACCGCACGGCAAAGACAGCCTGCTTACTGCTGGCCTCCTCCCGACCCCTCCCTTTCTCCGACTTCTTCCTGACTCTCCGCTCCCACTTCCGCTCCATCTGGCAACGGGAATGGGATCATGCCACATCAAACTCCACAAGATCAAACCGCAACTAGGATACTGGGACTCCTCATTCCACCGGTCCCGCCATAAAGAAGTGCTTTTAACCCGTCTTCGCCTAGGACACACACGCATTACACATAGTCACCTTATGGCTAAATCGCCAACCCTGCTCTGCCCTACCTGCCATACTCCCATCACCGTCTACACCTCCTGGTTGAATGCTCGGACATGTCCGCTCTTCGTCGCAAGTGTTTCCCTCTCTTGTCCAGTATTTCCATACCCGAACGTCTACAATCCATACTCGCCGAAGGCTCCCATTTTTCAGCGGAAGCGATTTTCCTGTTCCTCACCCATTCCCATCCGCTTCATCGCATCTAAGTCCAGACCCCTCCTTCCGCCTGTCCAGCAACCGAACCTTACGCACTCCCCTAGTCTACCATCCCCAACCCAATGACACCACCCATCCACTGTCTCGCCGAGATATGTACCACTTTCCCTAGGTACGAATGGGCGGTAAAATAAAGAAGAAAAAAAACCACTACACCACTGAGGCGCATTTTATATACAGTATATATATATATAATATATATATATATACAGTATATATATATATATATATAAATATATATATATATATATATATATATATATATTATAATTATATATATATATATATATATATATATATATATATTATAATATTTCAAGTTGATAAATTAATATTAATAACATTTATTCGATGTTAAAGTTTTAAATCTGTTTAATCGATTTATGTGCCACTAACTTCAATATTGTTTTCAATTTACACCATCAACAACGATTCGACACTGCCACCGATTCTTTAAGAATTTCAAACAATAACACTGAACAGACAAGGTTGATATGTCAGTCTCGTGTCAAAACATTGTACATCAACTAAAATTCGCTCTCATTTTATAATGAAGTGAAATTTAACTTTGTCTGAGAAAGTAATTTTACAAAAAACATTGATCCCCAAACACATTTACAACCTTCTAAAGCAAATGTTGAAACAAAATTGTTATATTTCTGTTACTGTTATATTAGCCAGCGTCTGTATCTCTGTGCGTAACAGTTTTTTTATAAGCGAAGCGAAGACTCTGTGGTCGTGGGTTCGAATCTCGGTGATGCTGATAATAATAATAACAAAGAAGTCAGAGCAATGGTCGGCATTAGTTGGCCTGAGCGCTGTACCACTTTCTGGCCCGCCTGACCTATTACACTGGGCAACAAAAAAATTTTTTTTTCGTGTTCCAAGAATGAAAATGCCTTATTCTTATAGTATTTTCTGTGCTGAATCCAAATAAGTTTGTAAAATTTCTCTATCAGGTCTGGTTTTTGTGTGACATGCAATTTAATTTTTAAAACCCATATAGTTACATACTTATTAAAATATGATCGAGAAGACATACCTGTAGTTTAAAAAGTAGCTTGTTTTGATTTTCTGCTGTGCTTTGCCTCAGGCATGTCTCTCTTAAGAGTCCAGCAATAGTCAGCCAGCATACTGGGGCTCCGTTTTCCTTGGTAACGGTTTTCCATGGCACAAATATCCTGATGAAAACGCTCACCATGTTCGTCGCTTACCGCACCCAGGTTTTCCGGAAAAAAGTCCAAGTGAGAGTCCAAGAAATGAACCTTTAATGACATATTGCACCCCATTGCTTGGTAAGACTTAAGAAGATCTCCTACTATTTCAGGATAGTTTTCGGCCTTGTGATTTCCCAAAAAATTTGTGCAGACACTTTTGAAACTCTGCCACGCAGCTTTCTCAACTTCATTCAACTCTCCTTCAAATCTCTCATCTCTTAACAATTCTCTGATCTGAGGGCCTACAAAAATGCCTTCTTTAATCTTGGCATCACTGATCCGGGGAAACTTAGTTCTCAAGTATGTGAATCCTGTTTGCGCTTTATCCATCGCTTTAACAAAGTTTTTCATAAGTCCAAGCTTGATATGCAAAGGAGGAAGGTACACTTTCTCAGGGTCAACAAGTGAACTATTCACAACATTTTTCTTGCCTGGAACAAGTGAGGTGCGTTTTGGCCAATCCTTCTTAACGTAGTGGTTTTGTTTGTCCCTACTGTCCCACTCACATAAAAAACAACAGTACTTGGTGTAACCTAGCTGCAACCCTAGCAAAAGTGCAATGACCTTCAGATCTCCACAGATATTCCACTTATATTTCTGATACTGAAACTTTTCTAAAAGCAACTTCATGTTGTCGTATGACTCTTTCATGTTTGCAGCATGTGCAATAGGTACAGAAGGAAATTTATTTCCGTTGTGAAGAAGGACTGCTTTCAAGCTGACTTTTGAGGAGTCAATGAACAATCGCCACTCATCCACGTTATGTTCATGACCAAGAGCCCCCATGACTGAATTAACATCTTTACAAAACACAAGTCCATCTTCATGGGAGAACCATTCTTTGAATTCATCATGGCGGCTGCGGAAAAAACAAACTTTAGTGTCACGTTGCAGTAGATTCCAACCCTTTAATCTTGAACCTAAAAGTTCAGCCTGTTTCTTAGATAATTTCAAATCACGAACTAGGTCATTTAGATCTCCTTGTGACAGTAAATGTGGTTCATTGGAGGAACAGGTAGCCTGGAATGTTGGATCAGAAATGTCTTCATCTTTTTCCTCGTGATATGCTACAGCTACGTTTGATTCCTCATCACTTAAACTTACATGTTCAGGAGGATTTGGTACTGGAAGTTGAGCACTGTGGGGAACTGGTCTCATTGCAGACGGTAGATTAGGGTATTTCATAAGGCTCTTTGTTTTTGAAGTGATCCCCTTTGTATTACCAGGCACAAATAGCAGTCTGTTGTGTGATCTTGGGTTCCCTCCAAATCATTGTAGCAAATGCATGTGACGTGAACCATTTAGCCATCCTGTAAGTAGTCTTACACATGTCACACAACAAATGTGAGGGGCCCAACTCTTGTCCTGATCGCCTACTTTACATCCGAAATAAAGTTCATAACATTTTTTTACTAATGGTGTAAAGTTACGTTTCTGGGATTTTAAAGTTAGATCACCACATACATAACAAAAGGAATTAGGATGATTCAGACAGTTCCGCGGCATTACAAAACATCTATATGAATCCAACACTGGTGTAAAATTAACAAGAAGCAACAGACACTAGCTGTTAACACTGTGACATTTACAAGCAGACTGACTTGGAGCTTGCTCTACACAGAAACTAGGCTCATGTCTGAACAGGTACAAACATGTTTCAACCTGCACAGTCTGCTGCTCCGACCAAATTTATCCTGCCAGCATTATCAGAACTTTCTCCCCAAAGGAATAAATTGTACTAATTTTACAGAAAAATTAATACAACATATATATTAATATTAATATATTTTATTATAGTTATATTAATTAATATATATATTATATATTTATTATTTTTATAATGTTTTATATTAATATTGTTATATACTTAATTATATATAATATGTTATTATTTTTTTATCCGGTTGTAGTGAATACTCTTATTTTAGTTTCAAGATAAATGTTAATTTTACCGTCTTGAATTTCGGAATAGTATAAATTCATTTTAAATTAGTTACCCCATTATAATTCAATTGTGAACCACATTAATACTAATTTTATGTATACTATATTATTTTATTGTATGTAAACATAATTAATTATATATCACAATTGTCAGTTAATTATTTATATTCAAATATTTATTTTAATCTAATACCATGTCCATTTTACAAATAAATAATAGAAAACCAAAGGTTATATTTTCCACCTTTGGTACTGTCGCAGTTTCGCCTAACGGACTCAATACGGCTAGTGAGATAATCACTGGTTGGCACTTAACTAGCGGCAGTGCTTATGGCTACATCATCCAGGTTAACCTATACCGGATAGATGCGCTTCGGTCCCAAGCCGTAGCTTGCCTAGGCCAACGACGACGACGACGTAAACCAACAATTGGTGACCCCGGAGCTGGATTACCCCTTTTACCCGAACGACTAGGATTAGACTGTAACGTCGTTCGTGCCCATCACCCCCTTCACCCGAACGACTAGGACTAGACTGTAATGTCGTTCGTGCCCATCACCCCCTTCACCCGAGCGACTAGGACCAGACTGTAACGTCGCTCGTGCCCTCTGCCCATCACCCCCTTCACCCGAGCGACTAGGACCAGACTGTAATGTCGCTCGTGCCCTCTGCCCCTCACCCCTGCCCGTGCGCTCTGTGCCTGCGCTCGTCTCAACCTCCACTCCTTCGTTGGGAACTTGTCGTCTTGCTTGTACGTTAGCAAGCATAGGAGAAGATGCCTGACGACGCTGGTGCCATCTCCCACTTGAGCGTAAAGCTCCCCGTCTTCTGGCCGGGTGATCCATTTATTTGGTTCCACCAAGTGGAATCACAATTCAACTTGGGAAGGATCACCGCTAGCAGGACGAAATACGATCATGTTTTGTCCTCTCTACCAGCGAGCATCATCTCTGAAGTCCGTGACGTCATCGTGTCTACTTCCACGAGTGAGGACCCATACAACGATCTGAAGTCTGCCATCCTGTGCCGCACCACTGTCTCCGAGCGTGAGAAACTACATCAGTTAATCTCAAAAGAAGAACTTGGAGACCGTAAGCCCACTCAAATGCTGAGGGCTATGCAGTGCGCTCTAGGCGAACGCGCACAAACCTTCGATAAGGACATCTTTAGACAGTTGTTCTTGCAGAAACTTCCTCCATCAGCTCAGCGTGTCTTGGCCACTATGGATCCTGCTACTCCAGTTGATAAACTAGCAGAAACTGCCGACAAAGTAGTGGAGATTGACACAGCTCCGGTCAACAACGTGAACACACAATCGGAACTGGAGTTGAAAGTGAAAGAGTTAAGTCAACGACTCAACCACGTTTGTTCTCTGCTACAAAATCAACGGCAAAGAAGCCATTCTCGGTCAAGATTTACGAAGAGGCATCGTTCGAGTTCCGGGAAGATCTGCTTCTACCACTCGAAATTTGGAAAGAAGGCTAGGAAGTGCATCTCCCCTTGCAATTTTTCGTCGGAAAACCCAGCAGCGAGTCCTAATGGCGTCTAGTACTCGCACTGCCAACCTGTTATTCATAAAGGACAGGAACTCTGGTATCAATTTCTTGGTCGATACCGGAGCGTCAGTCAGTGTATTCCCTCAAAAATCTGGTCATACGCACTCGGAATCTCCGCCTCTATACGCTGCTAACGGTTCACGCATACCCACGTACGGTACTCAGTCGCGTGAACTAAACTTGGGCCTTCACCGATCCTTCAAGTGGATTTTCATCTGTGCTCAAGTGCAGCATCCCATAATCGGCGCTGACTTCCTCCAGCATTTCAAACTCCTGGTGGATCTTGACAAGCGACGCTTATGCGACCAGGCCACACTGCTTTCTGTTCTTGCCAAACAGGTTGCCCTTCCGGACGCCTCGAACTCTGCACTTTCCCTCGTTCCCCCTAATTCCATGTACCAGTGCCTTTTCCAGCGATATCCAGGAATTCTTCAACCGATGCAGATGGGTGATACCATTAAGCACACCATTACCCATCACATTACAACAAAAGGTCCCCCTGTGTTTGCAAAACCCAGACGTCTTGCCCCGGACAAACTGAAAGCTGCCAAATCGGAATTCCAGCTTATGATGGATCTTGGGATAATAAGACCTTCCAAAAGCAGTTGGTCCTCCCCTACACCTGGTCCAGAAGAAGTCAGGAGACTGGAGACCATGTGGGGATTACCGGTTTTGAATTCGACAACCATCCCGGACCGATATCCGGTACCAAATGTCCAAGACTTTACTTCTCTTCTCCACGGCAAATCTATCTTCAGTAAAATAGACCTCGTTAAGGCTTTCCACCACATTCCCGTAGAGCCTTCGGATATTCCCAAGACTGCAGTTTGTACACCATTTGGGTTATTCGAATTTGTGAAGATGCCGTTCGGGCTACGGAATGCTGCGCAAACCTTTCAGAGGTTTATAGATGAGGTCACCAGAGGCTTAGACTTTGTTTATGCCTACATCGATGATTGCTTGTGGCCAGCTCAACGGAAGAGGAACATAAGGAACATCTTTCACTCCTCTTTCAACGCTTAGAACAATACGGTGTTACTATTAATGCATCTAAGTGTGTGTTTGCACAGCCAACCTTGGAATTTCTTGGTCACACGATTTCGCAGCACGGAATTACCCCCCTTCAGGACAAGTGTGAAGTGATAAAAAATTACCCAATGCCAAATAATCAGCGTGAGTTACGTCGGTTTCTAGGTTTGGTAAATTATTACCACAAGTTCATTAAAACTGTGCTAGTGTTCTTGCTCCTCTACACGCTATGATCACACACAAACGCAAGGTAACGAAATTGGTATGGTGTAGCGATAGTTTACAGGCGTTCGACAATGCCAAAAATGCTATCAATAGTGCATTGTCTCTGTCATTTCCTATCAGTGATGCCCCCCTAACTCTGACGGTCGATGCCTCAGATGTTGCGATCGGTGGGGTGTTGGAACAAACCATTAACGGTCAACAAGCACCCATCGCGTTTTACTCGAAAAAGCTGCAGCCAGCCCAAACGCGTTATAGTGCTTTCGGACGTGAACTTCTTGCTATTTACTTAAACGTGAAGCATTTTCAACATTTCCTTGAAGGCCGAGAGTTTTGTGTTTTTACCGACCACAAACCTTTGGTCATGTCTTCAATAAAAACAGCTGTAACCACTCTCCCAGAGTCATCAGGCAACTCGATTATATCTCGCAATTTACCACAGATATCCGCCACATCAAAGGTGTCTTGAACACTCCAGCGGATGCACTTTCAAGAATAGAGATTACTTCTGTTACCCTCAGCTCTACACTGTGGAATGCTATTGCACAGGATCAAGATAAGGATACGGAACTACAAGAACTGCTCAGAGAAGACTCCACTCACTCACTTTCCCTCAAGAAAATGAGTATGCCAGGATTGTCTGTGCCCCTCTATTGCGACGTATCAACAGCTGCTATTCGCCCTTATGTCCCTCCATGTCACAGAAAAGCAGTCTTCACGGATCTTCATAAGCCCTCCCATCCTGGTATCCGTGCTTCGCAACACCTGGTTACCTCTCGCTTTGTTTGGCCCTCGATGCGGAAGGATGTCAAACATTGGACCAAAACGTGCCTTGCCTGCCAGCGTGCCAAAGTCCAAAGGCACACCAGGTCCCCCTTTGACGCATTTCCGCCCCCATCCCAGCGATTTGAGGTAATTCATGTAGACATTGTTGGCCCTCTTCCAGTGATTCAAGGCCAACGTTATCTGCTCACCTGTCTCGACCGCTTTTCCAGATGGCCTGAAGCCATCCCACTTCCTGATATCCAAGCGGACACTGTTGTAAGAGCCTTTCTTCATGGATGGGTATCAAGATTTGGATTGCCGACAAAAGTCATCACTGACCAAGGTCGCCAATTTGAGTCTTCGCTTTGGAAGAAGTTTACCAGCTTGTTGGGTACAGTACATGCGCATACCTGTGCGTATCATCCGCAAGCTAACGGCCTCGTCGAACGCTTCCATCGCCAGCTGAAGTCATCCCTTATGTGTCACGAAGACTCCCATTGGATGGATAAGCTTCCACTCGTGTTGCTTGGTATTCGCTCTGCATTTAAGAGTGATCTGAAGACTACAGCGGCTGAACTAGTCTATGGAACAACACTGCGGCTACCAGGTGGCTACTTCACTGCAGGGGATAAGTCATGTGATCCTACGGAATTCGCTCAAACACTTTCCTCTCACATGCAGTCCCTTCAGCCTGTTCCCCCTCGATTGACTAGCCAACAGAACATCTTTGTTTCCCCAGCCCTCCAATCTTGCACCCACGTTTTCGTTCGTGTACCTGTCCCAAAACGGCCTCTCCAATGTCCATATGACGGACCCTATGAAGTTCTCCGACGTACGCGCAAATCATTTCTCATCCAGCGCGGTTCCAAGGTCGACAAGGTTTCTATCGATCGTCTTAAGCCTGCATTTTTGGAATCAACCTTAAGTGAGGTACAAGTAGCTACCAAAAAGGTTCAGCGGAAATCTGTGTCGTTCGGAACTCTTTGAACTTCCTCTCTGGTGGGGGAGTGTGTAGTGAATACTCTTATTTTAGTTTCAAGATAAATGTTAATTTTACCGTCTTGAATTTCGGAATAGTATAAATTCATTTTAAATTAGTTACCCCATTATAATTCAATTGTGAACCACATTAATACTAATTTTATGTATACTATATATTTATTGTATGTAAACATAATTAATTATATATCACAATTGTCAGTTAATTATTTATATTCAAATATTTATTTTAATCTAATACCATGTCCATTTTACAAATAAATAATAGAAAACCAAAGGTTATATTTTCCACCTTTGGTACTGTCGCAGTTTCGCCTAACGGACTCAATACGGCTAGTGAGATAATCACTGGTTGGCACTTAACTAGCGGCAGTGCTTATGGCTACATCATCCAGGTTAACCTATACCGGATAGATGCGCTTCGGTCCCAAGCCGTAGCTTGCCTAGGCCAACGACGACGACGACGTAAACCAACACGGTGATCATGCTAAATGAGGAAAAAATGAACATAGCGTCACAAGTAAACTAAGCCTGATAGAAAAATCTGATTTCATATTTAGATTCAGCATGAAAAAGTACACTTAGAACACCCATCAAAACCCTTGTGACAAAATTGTTGTTGACCAGTGTTATTATTACTATTATATTAACTTCAACATTGACTTTATGAATCCACAATGAGAAATCTGTTCTGTCATTGTAATGTCAGTACTTTGTATTTAGTTTCAACGGCAGTTCATATTTGTTTCATTAAAGCTGTCACAACGGTTAATACGTTTTACAAATTCAGTGTTGTTGTCACGACATTTATTAATCTTCCGCTTTCTGTCAATTTGATATGAACACTGTCAGTGCTGATTCATTATCAAGGTGCTACCACTATATATATATATATATATATATATATATATATAGAGAGAGAGAGAGAGAGATAGAGAGAGAGAGAGTGTGGTAGCTTAGGACTTATAAATTCAACATAGTTCAAGAATCTCTGACAATATTATTCCTTTTCTGCAGTTCAAACGAGCGTAGCTATTTTTAATTTATTTATTCCATTTATTTCCATTAGCTTTCGTTAAGGTAAAAATAGCCTAAATTTGCGTTCGTATTTTCAAAGGAAAAAAAGCAATAAAATGGAACTAGGTTAGGTTTTCCATTTAATCTTCCCTTCTTATTTAAGTACGTTTATTACGCTTTAAAGTATTCATTTGTTTTATGGAGGTTTTATGGAGGTAAATATGTTTTGTGGAGGTAAATACTCCATTCAACGTTGTGTTGAATAGAGTATTTACTTTAAATATTAAAAATATATTATGTCTATTTACCAGATTGTGTTTATTTGTATTTATCGTTGGAGCTGTGGATAAAGCCAATTCTGATGTCGCATGACTGGTCGCCACTCATTGATGTCACATCATAGCCATGAACATCGCGCCGTATTCTGCGATGATCTGGGATTCAAGTTGAGCCAAGACTTCCTCCTCAGCCAGATCCCGGCGTTTTTTTTAGAACTTGCAAAAGATCCTCCTGGTGAAACTCCTCGGGGTGCATCTTCCGCTTGTGCACCCCTAATCCGCTGTTGGAAGCATAAAAGTTGGGGCACCTAAGGCAGAAGTAACGAGCCGGACCAATCCCGCTCATTCTATGCCCCTGCCCGCTTCATACCCCGATTCATTATTCACCTCACTACTCTCTGCGGTAGCGCGAGTTTTAACAGGGTTAAAGAGACCCGAATTTTGTGCTACCGTAAAGTGTTTAAAGGTCCCTAAAAGAGTAGGTGGGTAAACTTAGTACTGGAGACGCGGCTGGAAACCAATTGCACTCCAGCAGAGCCAGACTTTCACCACGAGGAGGCGTCACCTTAAGAGTCACCTTGAGTATTTAGTTTAAATATTAAAAATATAGTTTTTATTTACTAAATGGTTTACTCGAGAGCCGCTGAAAATATAGAAAATTCTGGAACAATTTTTTCTTTAATTTTCTCATGGTGTCGTAGCTTCTAGGCCAATGGGAAAGAGAAACTTAAAGATCCTTACCTCTAACAGGATCGATTAAGCAATCAAAAAATGATTTAAATCCTCAGTGTTGGAAACAGGAAAACCCTTGAAGTAAAAAAAACTTTTTTTTTAATCAAACTCTCTGACTAGGCGCAGAAAGGATCCTTAATAAAGAGAAAAACCCCTCTAGCCAGGAATAGATTGGAGATACCCAGACGAAGAACTAGAGCTGGCAACAGGAGTTTTTTTAACGTGCAGTTCTACACAAAATGTGCAGTTCTAAAAAAATTGTGCAGTTCTGTAGGCAAATATGTGCAGTTCAAAGATATATTTTGTATGCTTTACTAAATCAAAATAGAGCAGTTATCATAAATTAAAGTTAAATCAGCTCTTTCCAGTTGGTATATATCATATTATCCCAACAATAACCTATCATATAGTCGTCGCCGTGCATATGAAAGGAATCTCACAGACATATTGCCACCTGCTGCAAAGTTTAATTTATGGTATGTTAGCCAATAAAGTACTTATAAACTAAAGAATAAAAGTTCAAAATTTATGTTCACAATTTTTTTTTTGTTGAAAACATATGTAAGTGAGTAGGATTGATGAGGAAATAGCATAGATAAGTGAGCAGGATACTGAATAGTGCAGGATAAGTTATTTTTCATCTATCTGTGGCCTATAAAATGTGCAATTCTAAAAATTCCTTTAAAAAAACTCTGGCCGGCAGCGTTGCTTCTTGCGGTGTACAATTTTTATGCAAGCAATACTAAGGGAGTGAAAAATGTAACGTTAAAAGCGAGTTGGATACAATTAAGAGTTACTGAACCGTAAACAATTTAATTTACTGAAAACACGTAAACTGGGCTCAAATAAGTGATTAAGCCCTCACAAGAGACAGCATTAGCTCCCTTGCGGTTCATAATAGTGATTGCAGATATTGATGCAGATATTAAGGCCAGTATTGTATCGTGTTTCGCAGATGACAAAGATATGTAAGGAAATATTGAACGAAGGTGACAAGAAAATTACAAAACGACATTGAAACATTATTCCAGTGGGCAGAAGACAACAATATGAAGTTCAATGAAAAAAAATTCCAACTTCTAAGATATGGTAATAACAAGGAGCTGCAGAATGAAAGATACAAAACTCTGCAAGACAAACAGATAACACCAAATCTACAAGTCAGGGATAATAATAATGTCGTCGGATACAGAAGTCAGAGAGCACTACAACATCAAAATTACAACGGCTAGAAAAATAATGGAAATCATCTGGAGGAGCTTCCGCAGCAGAAAAGCAAACATCATGCGCAAATTATGGAAGAGCCTAGTCCTACCAATAATTGAGTATTGCTCAGTACTCACAAGCCCACACAGAAAACGAGACATTGCGAACATTGAAGCTATACAAAGGACATTTACGTCTAAGATAGAGGAAACGGAAGGTGAAGACTACTGGTCTCGACTACAATCCCTGGAACTCTACTCTCTCGAAAGAAGGTGCGAGCGGTACACAATAATATACATATGGAAAATACTTGAGGGCTCTGTCCCTAACCTTAGAAATGAAATAGAAAGAAATTGGAATGAGAGAAGAGGCAGATTTTGTACGGTCCCAGCTGCGGTGGGACGAGGGGCCACGTAAACGAGGATGGAAAATACCCTCAGAATACGAGGCCCAAAGCTTTTCAATGTCGAACCAAAAGAAGTGAGGAATCTCCAGCACACCGACCTGAATAACTTCAAGAACCAGCTGGACAGATTCCTCTACAAAGTCCCTGACCAGCCATGCGTGGCTGGCTACGAGGGCAGGAGGAGAACAGACAACAATTCCCTCCTTCACCAAATCCCGCAAATGAGGCGGGATGCTGCGGAGGGGTCGACCGTAGGTCGATCCTGAACCGTCGTTCGAACTCACCTAAAGTAACCTAAAGTAAGTAAGTAAATATATAAATCGTATGAATTTTAGACAGATTCCAATACCGAGTTAATTATAAATTAAGAAAGTTTAAATTTGGTTAAATAATGTCTGAAATAGCTCCTCAGAATATGCAGATTGGAATTCACAGTTGTAATTAGTTAGGAATGTATATTAGCTTCAAATAACTAAATTATATACAATTATATACAGTAATATTCTTATGATAAAACTGATTAAGTTTGATTAAGGTCAGGGCTAAATATCAGATTAACGGCAGTGAATTTTACACCTTAGGTAATTTACACCTTAGGTAAGTTATTCAGTATTAAATTGGATTAGGTTTAGGTCATTATTTTGAACTTAAAAAAAAATCATTGTCGTGAATCTTAAATTTTACCGAGCTCTGAATCTAAATAATAAAATTACATATAAAATTAATATCACGTGATTGATTAATTGGATTTCGTAAAAGTCAGGATTTAGGTTGGGAAGGTTCCTAAGCTTGAGAAGGGGCTCCCGGTAGCTCAGTGGTTTCGGTGTCAGTCGCTGGGCGGTGATGCGTGAGGCTACCGGCTGATAGCGCCTGGATTGGGTTGGGCCGGACATTCATCCCGTTAATGCTCGGACTCAGGCGACCCTTCGGGTACACAGCCCCCTGTTTTATGGAGAAATGAGTTCCGAATGTTTCCCAAATTTGAGGACATCAAATGGAGTAGGTAAAAGACCAATAAAATGGGACTTGATAATAAATTAATTTGCGAGACAGTAAATTACAAATAGGCCAATGGATTAAGCTAACAAATGCTATGTGACTTTAATAATGAAGATAGTTCTTTTGGTTCGTAAGGTATTCAGTAATTTAAAAAGTGTATTAAAATGAATAACACTAATAGTAACTTAATTACAGAGTACCAAAAGCTTAAGCGCCACATTATTCTAAAAATGTTATCGCACACACACACACACACACACACATATGTGTGTGTGTGTGTATATATATATATATATATATATGCACACATACACACACTCGTGTGTGTGTGTGTGTGTATATATATATATACACACACATACACACACTTGTGTGTGTGTGTGTGTGTGTATATATATATACACACACATACACACACGTGTGTGTGTGTGTGTTTATAAATATATATATAAAATCTTGGTTACCTTGATTTTGCTTCCGCCCGAATTGTTCATTCTGACGAAGGTTAAACTTGTCATTCCACCTTGGACCTACAGTTTAACGTGGAATCCGAACCAAGCCCCACCAACAACCTAGCGTCTCAACCATTAGGCTACCCAGGGTACCCATTTATCTACGAACCATTTTTTTTATTGTGTGGAAGGATGAACATCTGGGTTTTGCTGCGTGCTGCCTGCCGTCACCAGGCCTCGATCCCAGGGCCGATGAATTCGTAGTCAGCGACGCTAACCACTACACCACCGAGGCGCTATATATATATATATATATATATATATATATATATGAATTATCCGCGCAAGATGAGAGCGAAAGAACGAAACAAATGAAAAAATGAGGTAACCACCCGGGAATCGAACCCGGGATCTTCCGATTGCCGGTCAGATATGATAACCATTACACCACGGGCCTCACTCAATCAAACGTCGTAATTCCTCTACATGCGCGCAGAAACCAATGCCCCAAAGGGGCACCTCCCGCATGCCGTAACATTATATACATTATAACTGCAAACACGCAGTATAATTAACGTAAAGAACGACGCTTTGTATAGGAGAATTACCCGCGCAAGATGAGAGCGAAAGAACGAAACAAATGAAAAAATGAGGTAACCACCCGGGATCTTTCGATTGCCGGTCAGATATGATAACCATTACACCACGGGCCTCACTCAATCAAACGTCGTAATTCCTCTACATGCGCGCAGAAACCAATGCCCCAAAGGGGCACCCTCCGCATGCCGTAACATTATATACATTATAACTGCAAACACGCAGTATAATTAACGTAAAGAACGACGCTTTGTATAGGAGAATTATCCGCGCAATACAAAGCGTCGTTCTTTACGTTAATTATACTGCGTGTTTGCAGTTATAATGTATATAATGTTACGGCATGCGGAAGGTGCCCCTTTGGGGCAGTGGTTTCTGCGCGCATGTAGAGGAATTACGACGTTTGCTTGAGTGAGGCCCGTGGTGTAATGGTTATCATATCTGACCGGCAATCGGAAGATCCCGGGTTCGATTCCCGGGTGGTTATCTCATTTTTTCATTTGTTTCGTTCTTTCGTTCTCATCTTGCGCGGGTAATTCTCCTATACAAAGCGTCGTTCTTTACGTTAATTATACTGCGTGTTTGCAGTTATAATGTGTATATATAGTTTATGGACTTGTAATTGATTAAAATTTAATTATCCAGAATTTAATTTATATATCGACGGCATTCAACAGTTTGGAAGTGTCTGACAGTGATTAGAAATAATTATAGCTTAAAGCTTCATTAGTTCTTTATGGAAGGATGAACAGCTAGGTGAGCTGAGCGTTGCCTGCCATCGCCAGGAATCAAACCCAGGGCCAGTGGATTCGTAGTCAGTGATGCTAACTACTATACCGCCGAGGCATGTATGTACTCGTGTGTTCGTATAAATAAATAAATAAGTAAATAAGTATTATTAATAGTTAAAGTATGTATTAATCTTAACTTGACTGTCCCAAGCCAGTTTAATAACTGGGAATGGGGTGCAGTGACGACCCTGCTGCACGTAGTGTATTTGTTTCGACCTAGATCTCCTTTGAAAGGGGCCTTTTTTTTCCCAGTTGGTGGTGTTACCACCCGTCTCAGTTCCCGCAGGCAGTAGAACGAAGAAAGATCTAAAATGGAATACCAACCAATGACGTAAAACGGAACAACCAACCAGAGTGTACTTCAAAACGATGCCAGGAGGGACATCACGCTGCCCGAATTTAAATCTTGCATAATTCAGCAAGCGTCAAATTCTTAATTCCGTTCATCTTGTGGAGACATTTTATACAGGGAGGCAGGGAGGAATTCCAAATTCCAAATTTTGTTCATCCAGCGGAGAATTCGACGCAGGAAGGGATTCCAAATCCCCAATTCTTCTCACGTAGCAGGGACATTCCACGCAGGGAGGGATTCACGAGCCTTACTAATGTTCACTGAAGTTAACCTACTGTAAAACCAAGCGATTCTTATTATTTAAAGTATCTTTTGATTAAAAACAAGGTTACTTAATATCAGTTAGTTGAATTTCTTTTCCTGATGGATGCATTTAAATGTAATAACCGCAGTGAAATGAGATGAAAAGAGGAAGGGCAATAAAGTAGGAAACTTGGAGCTAGTGGAACTCGAACCCGCGCTCTCTCCGAAACCACTTAACGATGGTTGAGTTTCATTAACGCCAAGCTTCCTATTTTATTGCCTTTACTCTTTCCTTGTTTTTTTTTAACTTTACAAGTTCCTTTAATTATCAAAGTGATTTATTATGAACGTAAGATATGGTATAATTAAAATTTAGTAAGATTAATAATTGGTCTCTGCAGACTTTAATGATCTGAGTGGGTTGGCAATTTTCGAATAATTTGCAATAGAAAATGGTTAATAAGTTACAGGATCGCGTTAAATTTTGGTAAGTTGTTTTATTTATGTTTCGAGGTTGGTTGTCACTAAGCTTTTATCCTCTGTTTATCCTCTGTTTTTTTAACTATTACAGTTATTATTTCTTTTTGTGGCTATAATTTATACTAATTTACACTAATTTGCACAAAAAGAACAGGCACAGGTGGGAGCTATTGAAGAATAGGGACCCCAGCCTTCTTTAGTTAGGCTTATAAGGCTAACTAACGAAAATATCACGACCTAACTTAACCAATCGTTAGGTTAATTGTACGCCATTGACGATTGGTTAGGTTAGGATATTTTCGTTAGTTAGCCTTATAAAGCTAACTAAAGAAGGCTGGGGTCCCTATTCTTCAATAGCTCCAAATCCTTGATACGGTTCTGTAGTGGACTTAGGAATAAGTTCTATTTTCAGCATAAAATCCATGTAATATTACCATCGGTAATAAGAGAACAAAATACGAGTATTTAGATATAAGTCGAAAATTAACGCTTTTTGTTTTTTAACAAATTTAAGGACAAAATTAGTATTAAAATTTTTGGATCACCTGAAGATCAGGGCCCCCAGCCTTCTTTAGTTGCTTTATAAGGCTAACTAACGAAAATATCACGACTTAACCTAACCAATCGTTAGGTCAACTGTACGCCCTTGACGATTGGTCAGGTTAAGTCGTGATATTTTCGTTAGTTAGCCTTATAAGGCTAACTAACGAAGGCTGGGGGCCCTGATCTTCAGGTGATCCAAATTTTAATTTAAAAATGAAAAACGAAATATAAAAAAATAGTGAATTTTTTTTACCCTTTTAATCACAGTGGGACCATAATATCCCACTGGAAATATTGATATAAATCATACTAAAATGCACCTTTTTTACAAATGCTTTTGCATATTTATATACATTTAGTTTAGTTGTTGGAAAGTGAACCCAAAATGCGAGTAATTGAAAGAGTGATTACTAAATCTTATGATCTTTGATTGAATGAAAAAGTATTCATGAACGAAACGGTTAATCACCTCACATTCCATTGTAACCTTTAATAAATATAAAGTTTTTGAAATTTTGGACATATTACGACAGCCGATATTAATCCCAAATAAATCTTGGGACCTTTTCCAGTTTGTGTACCGTTTTTCATATAATTTATTTTTGAGAATATTTTTGTTAAAACTAACGAAAATATCACGACTTAACCTAACCAATTATCAAGAGCGTACAGTTGATCTATTAGTAAATAGTAAATACTATTCCAGAAACAAACAATGTTATAATTAATAATAGATCAACTGTACGCCCTTGATAAGTGGTTAGGTTAAGTCGTGATATTTTCGTTAGTTTTAACAAAAATATTCTCAAAAATAAATTATATGAAAAACGGTACACAAACTGGAAAAGGTCCAAATCTTGTTAACTTTTTAGGAAAACATTTCGATATTTTAAATTATAAATATACTGTAATTTAACTGTATACTGTAAGTAAAACTAAAGGCTTATCACTTGTGGGTCTCGCATCATTATTAATTCAGGACAGTTCCTTAAGGCTTTCCTTGAGCAAACGCCAGATGAATAATTGAAGGTTGGAAAGAGAAAGCTTCCTTGAACGATGGTGGTAATCAATCATGGAAGGACAATTCTGCTCGAAAGACGATCATTCACGAAGGATTTACCCAACCTCGTACAAATCTCGCGACGACATCTCGTCATTAACAAAGGATCGTCATTAATTATCTTCTATTTGAGGCTACATCCGTCACAAGGAAAATTAGGAAGAAAATTTTAAGTTTGGATGTCAGAAAACTTAACTTTATATTATTATTATTATTATTATTAATTATTATTATTATTATTATTATTATTATTATTATTATTAAAACATAATAATTTTTAATGATAATAATAAGCATTTAATGATTTTCAATTATTCATATAAAAATGATGATAATTGATGATAATGATGAAAACAAAGGTGCTACTATAGCGTGATTCCTACCGGTGACTTCGATACTATAGGCCTATAGGGTGATTCCTACCCGTTTTGGTTCGAAACTACAGTACTGTAGAGTGTGATTTCTATCCAAGGTATAAATGAAAATATAATAAATATAAAATGCTATTTATTATTCAATTTTATTTATTTAAAAAATAGTTTCGGTGCTACTATAGTATGTGGTCTACCTACGATTGGTTAGGTTTAGTCACGATATTTTCGTTAAAACTAACGAAAATATCATGACTAAACCTAACCAATCGTCAAGGGCGATGGACATTGGAATGTAAACAAGCAATTAGTAAACAAGGTAAGAAGCTATAATTAAAAGGTAGACAGCCGAATCGAGGTAGGAATCACGCTATAGTAGCACCAAAACAAAAATGATCATGAAAATGCTAATCTTTACTGGAGGAATAATATACTATATATTCCATTTTCCAATTTACATATAGTTACAATATGGACTGTATTATCCTTCCAATAAATACTATCATTATTATCACTATATATACAGTTGGATAAGAAGTATAGTGCGAGCTAAATTAATATAAAAATAACTGTAATAATACCAGCCTGAAAATAATAATAAAATTAAAATTTATTTCATGAAAAGATAATTGAAACATACGAATTATGGTTGAAGACAATGATAAAATACAGAAAAATAAGTTAAAATAAAGCTACAACTTTATAAATAAGGATTATAAAGTTAAAATTTACTCTACATATAAATCTCTCTCTCTCTCTCTCCTCTCTCTCTCTCTCTCTCTCTCTCTCTCTCAATCTCTCTCTCTCTCGTAACAATGGTTGAAAGTTGGATTTGAAACGGTTTAGGACTAGTGTGTGTGGGAATTACTTCACCTATAAGATCTGTGACACGTGGAACAGGTTACCTTCAGAAGTTGTGGACAGTTCCTCTGTGGATCACTTCAAAAAAGGTTAAACCAAATCTTGCACACACTATTTGAGGGTGTAGAAAATTTTCTCTGGCACCCGTTGCCATTGATACTTCCTCGGTATGGGCCGCAAGGCCTTTTGAGGTACTTCTTTTCCTTGTAACTCCTTGTAACTCTTTCGTCAAAGTCTCCGGAATAGCTAATTACGTATATAAGGATAGCTACTTTTTAAGTACAGTACATAGTATTTATTAAGATAGAAGCAGTGATTTCTCTTAAAAAATGTAAATGTAGTAGGAAGCGCTGTTCTAGTCTGGTTACAGAGCACTGGATGATGTCACTGTGAGAGTACTCGGGAGTCAAAACCTCCGAATAGCCAATTAAATTATTTTGGGAAGCCATTCCTCTCTCCTCTTCTTTCTTTCTTGCTTTTGCTCCTTTCTTTCTTTTTCATTATTAAAAGGGTGCTGCTTGAGGGAAGACTAGTTAAGATACTGTAGAATAAAAGTAGTATTGTTCCCTTTGTAATAAATGTAGTAGGAGGCACTGGTCGGGTCTGGTTTCAGAGCACTGGGAGCATTGGTAGAGAAGGGAAGTTTGATGGAATCTCTCGGGAGCCAAAACCTTCGAACAGACGCTTTCAGTTTTAGGGACGCTACTTGGGTTTTTAGGTAAATCGCGGAATATCTAACTTAGGCTAGAGAAAGATTTATAATTTTATATAGAAGTAGTGATGTTTCCTTTTGCAATAAATGTAGTAGGAGGTGCTGGACGGATCTGGTTTCAGAGCATTGGAAGCTGGGAGTTCTCAGATGATGGGAAGCTCAATGAGTTTTCTTGGGTGTCAAAACCTCCGAATAGTCATACTCCTCTCCAGGGAAGCTACTTAATTATAGTAAAACTTTAGTTTTAAAAATATTGTACATGAAATTTTGCAATAAAAATAATTAAATTTCGTACATAAAAACTATGCATATTATGCATTATTATTCCCCATTATGCATAGGGAATTCTTAAATTCTTAAATTGTAGGTCTGGCCAGTTGGAGGTACCCTCTGGACCAGTGCTCCTTTAAGTTTGTTTAAAAATTTCCTCCTACACTTAGTCCTCCCCCTCTTTAGAGAGATTCGTCTGATTGTTTTGTTCCCCACATAGCATAATCAACCACCGAGCAACTCATTTTTTATCACTTGCTTCATAAACACCTCTAAGTGGGAGACTCTTGAATTCGCCGTAGCAACAACGGGTGATAACCCACGAAACACTTCTATTTCATAAGGGTCAAGTACACGGGGATAGATACAGGGACCCTCCACTGATATTCCTCGCCGGAAAGAGATTTTCTGTGATAAATCTTCAGCAAGGTGGCTTTGGCAGGCTACGATGAAATGATGCAACGACGAAATGATATCTTCTTGTACATAATAAATAAAAAAAATCCTTAAAAAAATGCATCGCGTAGATTAGATTAGTAGTATAGTATCCATGCTATCTTTTATTTTCTGCTGCCTTATAATGCGTAACTGAGTAAACGAGATAAGTGTACACATGGTGTGAATGAACTCTGAAGCTATTCTTTTTATTATAATTTTTCCTACGTTTCTATAAATTTTCTTTCACCTCTATTTTCTGTCAGCAGTAGCTGGCGAAGGAGAGAGAGAGAGAGAGAGAGAGAGCCTTGTCTGTTCTATACTTTACTATTACTACTATTCCTGTAGAGTGAATCTTAGAATCTTTGTAGCCTCTCTCTCTCTCTCTCTCTCTCTCTCTCTCTCTCTCTCTCTCTCTCTCTCTCATAAAGACAGAACACACAGGGAGAAGGAAGAAGTAACTCTTTACTTTAAAGAACACTTGTATCCTGTAAGAAAACACCGCAACGTTGCTTGCGAAGTTATTTGGATCCGGTTTAATTTGCGAAATAAGCCTTTCCACGTAATACAATTATCCAGAAAACCGGAACAGTCTGCCGATTTGGAACATGAACTTTATAACATTCTGAGTCAAAATAGAGAAGGAAAATTAGCTTTAATTATAGGCGACTTTAATTGTGGCAGGATGAAGTGGAATCCAAATCTGCTGATATTGTGGGTAACAGTTTCCTTATTTTCGTAGATGATTTCTTATTGACCCAGTGAGTGAAGAAACCCACGACAGGGAATAACTTAATACTAACTACCGAAGACAACTTTGTATCTGATCTGGCAGTTTGTGAGCTCATAGGAAACAGCGATCATATTCTAATACGTTTCAGTGTAAATATCCCAGTACCTAATTCTTAAAATTCACTCGATAGCTGGACTTTTGTATGGCTGATTTTGATGGCCTCAAAGATAGCGTAAGTGATTTAATGTTGCTCGACATCAGTGACAGATGATATATGGTGTTCATTCAAAGAAGGGTTCATAGATGGCAAAACACATTTCTACCCTTCAAAAATAGGATCAACAGAAAAGATAGCTGTGTTAATTAGTTCAACAAACATTAGCTCTTTTATAAGGGAGAGAAACAAACTGTACAAACACTAGAAAAGGACCTTTGATTAAAGACATAAACAAAACTTTATAATTATCTGACCGTGCGTTAAGACACGACTTACAAAATAAAAATATAGAAAAGAACTTAGCATTGCACCTATTTGTAGAACTAATACTAAAGCATGTTTTAGTCATTTAAAATAATTTAAATGACAGAAAGCCAATTAAAAATAGCATAGGTCCTATCCAAGATAAAACAGGATAATTAAAATTTAACGATGCCGACATAGCCACAGTGTTGAATAATTTTTTCGCATCAGTTTTCACTGATGAGTTAACTACGAAAATCCCTGTAACTCAATTAATCATTATTCAGAGATGGAACGAATTTACAATACATTGTTTGTTCTCGTGATGAAATTCTGAAAAATGAGCACTTTTAAACCTCCTGATTCAAAGACCTTGACGCAACATGTTTTTAAAAAGGATAAGAAGAAAATAGCTAACTTTTCTTGTCCATATCTTTAACAAGTCCCTACTCCCTATACCTAGGTAGAGTCCCAAGGGACTGGAAACTGGTCAATGTGGCTACTATCTTCAAAAAAAGGAGACAAGGAGTTACCTGGCAACTACCGGTCCATGAACTTAACATCTGTCTCAGGCAAGCTTTCAGAATCAGTAATTACCAGTGCTGGGATTAGCGGTGCTAAAATTAACGCGCTAACTTTTTATTAGCGATACTGTTAGCGCCACTAATCTTCAAAATTGCTAGCGAAAGAGGGAGCGGCGCTAAGTTTTTATAGAAAGTCAATCGCTAACCGCTAACCACTAATTTTTCAAAACCACTTGTATTAAAATTTGGTTCGCCGACTGCAATCTCAATTTCATAAAAGAGTGAGGCAGCATTAACTGCAAGTTGATCATGACATCAGCATGTAGAGGTTGTAAGCTGCAACTTGTTGGACAGACTCTGTATATCCACTGCTCTGCTTGTAGAAAAACATGTTGTTGCCTGTTACGGACGGAAGGCGGAACATATATAAATTCGGGTGGTTTCAGAAAAAAAATAGCGTTAGAGTTAGCGGCGCTAACTTTATGAGTTAGCGGACACAGCACTGATAATTACTATAAGCACAATAGGTCACTTGGAACAGCAAAACTTACTAACCGATTCCCAGCAAGGTTTCCCTAAGTATTAGTCCTGTCTAACTAACTTGTTAAAATTATTTTACGTTTTCTAATTATAATTGTGCCAGGGCAGTAGATGCAGTATACTTAGACTCATCCAAGTCTTTAAACTTCTGAATCGGATCAACTCTATTGATTAGTCTAAACTTTTTACACTAAACACGAAACCAACTCGTAATGACGGTTGTAAACTGGAACCAAATAATACAATATTTATGGACATTCATTTACGTGCCAGATTGTCAGTTATAAGAATAAGTTTCCTCCTGAAGTCGTTCTAGCACATCCATTAACCATGTTTAAGAAAATTTTTGACCAAGTGTTACACGATTCCCTTGGAGTAAATCCTTTTCCTTTCTGCTTATTACGACGATCATTGAGGTAGGTTTCGCCTATAAAGGCATCTTAAGTGCTTTGATTTGTTCATCGATATATAAATGTATGAATTATAATTATGTGTATATTTTAAACGACCAACTGTTCTATACAATTTCTAAGCAGTTATGACAATAAAACCCATACTAATAGACAGAGTTTATTTCCACAACAGTTTCGAACAGCTTCGTTTTTCTGTATCCACCCGAAGAGGATGCCAGTGGGCATCGAAACTGTTGTGGAAATAAACTGTCTATTAGTGTGGGTTTTATTGTCGTATTTTGACCACCACAAAAGTGAATTTTTTTGCATTTCTAAGCAGTTGTTCCTGGGAGTTTCGGTCAGACCCCCCCACCCCCCCCCCCCCCCCCCCCCCCCCAGAAGACATAGCCTTCCTGGCTGCTCCCCGGTATTATGTGAAAGACTCAAATTCCATCCCAGAATTTCCTAGTGTTATCCCGCTCAATATCATTACCATTTCATTCGCGCCCAGAGTGGGAAAACTGAAATGAGATTTTCAAAGGAAGCATTTTCAAATCGGTTTATTCCCAATTCATGCATTCTCATCCACGGCTTTCCCACTTAGGTCCAAGATAGATTTAGTTACGATAGGTTAGGTTAGTAATAATAATTATTGGGTTTGTTTAACCTCCTTCGCAACATCTAAGGTCATATGACGGAGGGGACCTACAGCTTTACGTGGGATCCGAACCACGGGTCGCTACATAATCTGGAGGCGGAGGACGGTCTCCCATCCAACTACTACCAAGAACCAATGTCAACCAATGTCGCTTAACTTCGCTGATCAACGGGAAGCGGCGTTACGACATTGGCTACGACGTAGCCCAGGTTAGGTTAGATTTGGTTAGGTATGGTTATGGGAATGGAGTGACACTGTTTTCCAAATCAAGAAACGCTTTTCTCAAATGTGGATTTTTCCCCTTTGTTCATTTTCATTTGCGGACTACAGATAAGAACGGGAATGACATTGAGTGGGAATTCATCGGTTTTTTATCTTTGCAAATTGCTTTGTGCTTTCTTTCTTATCTTTAAACCTTTCTATTTTGGGCGGAGAGAATATGAAGGAGGGGAGAGCTTTCTCGCTTTTCTATGCCTGTTCTTCTCTCTGAGTTTGTTTGTAACTGTATGAAAACTATGGGTGCCACCTCGAGTCGTCTATAACGTTGTTATGTCCCCCTCTTTACCTTATAAAGCTCTCTCTCTCTCT
Source organism: Bathynomus jamesi (assembly GCA_023014485.1). Lineage (NCBI taxonomy): Eukaryota > Metazoa > Arthropoda > Malacostraca > Isopoda > Cirolanidae > Bathynomus > Bathynomus jamesi. Next base: position 83,076 of record JAJOZX010011136.1, read on the forward strand.
CTCTCTCTCTCTCTCTCTCTCTTGTTTCTGTATATTTTCTTCGCTAGTATAATATCGCGTAAAACACTTTTAAAGCGTTTAAAAACTGAATCGTGTTTTCTTTACTTTTAATTATGTAAACAACGAACAACCGTATGATGTCGAGCATTCTCATTAACATACATTCGAAGTTATATATTTCCTAAAATTGTGGCTCGTATGTAGGAGAATTACGACTTCTGATTAATCGAGGCCCATGGTGTAGTGGTTAGCATATCTGACCGGCAATCGGAAGATCCCGGGTTCGATTCCCGGGTGGTTACTTCATTTTTCATTTGTTCGTTCTCCCTTCTCATCTTGTGCGGAACGTTCTTCTATACAAGCGTCGTTCTTTACATATACATATATATATATAGATATATATACATCACCAGGGAGAAGAACAGGAAAGGTGTAATCTTTATTGGCCGACGTTTCGAATTTTTCTACCCATTTTCAAGGTTAAAATTATAAGAAAAAACAATTAAAACAAATGCAATCTTTAAAACACTGCATGAAACTTACATTTTTAAACTTCTTTAAACTTTAATTACTAATACAGTTAAAATTCAAACACTCAACACACCTTATCTGAGCTCTGATATGATGAAAACTGAACCTGAAACAGAAATTTTAAAAATCATGACGACTGGTTGGTAGATCAGGGTATGAGGAGTGAAACGGCTGAAGAATCATAATTGAGTGTGGGTTGAAGCTTTATGATACAGAAGGACTTTAAAATTATGAGGCTGAAAAGGGTGAATGAGTGGTTGAAATTTTAAAGACATTAACACTAATACTGTGACAGCAAAGAATGATACGATCTCGTATCGCTGAATTTTCCTTCTCAGTCAGAGTCATCTCGGTCCTATGACTAATTCGTTTATAGGAGCGGATTCTCACCTTCAGCAGTCTGGTGGTAGAGTCAATATACAGTACTGTATGTTTCGAGGACAAGAAAACTTGTAAACGACACCAAACCGTCTTAATGGAGGAATACAGTCTTCGAATTGAAGGAGAGAACCCGGTGCAAACGGATTTTTTAATATAAACTTAACTTCAAAGGCAGCGAAACTTTGGTATGGAACGTGCGTAAGTTGTCTTTTCAAGGACCCATTAAGATATCTCAAATGCGGGATACAAATGTATCTTATATCTTTGAGAACAGCAACCTATAGGGAGTTTAAGTCTACTACCAGAATGCTGAAAGTGAGAATTTGCTTCCATAAAGGAATCAGTCATAGGACCGAGATATTATCATTCTTTGCCGTCACAATATTAGTTTTAATTTTAAAATTTTAGCCATTCATTCACCCACTTTCGACCTTAGAATTTTAGAGTCCCTCTATATCAAAAACTTCACCCCCCCCACATCATAACTTAAATTCCTTCATATTTTGTTGTCGCTTGAAGATGACACATTTGCGACACAATATACTTTTTTAATTGTTATTATTTAAAGTTTTCATAATTGTTCGCCGTATTACTGCATTTAGCAAATTAAGGACATTATACAGTGTGTCCATAAGTTCAACATCGTAGGCAAAATTTATTAACTACAGTTTGTTCACTTCTGCATAATACTGGACTTTATGAACACACTGTATATCAACTTTTTTATTAATGGAAGAAGTGAGTTCAGGGTAATATAATGTTGTTCTAAGAATACTGTAGGGAAGACCCTGTATGACCTTTTTTGGCGTTTCAGAGTGAAGAAACTGGTATACTGGTATATTTTTGGTAAAAATTTCACCTAAAACATAAAGTTTCTAAAACATAAAAAATTACTAAATGGTAACACTGAAATTTTTCTTTGTATATTTTATGCGAACTTTTTTCCTTTTTCGGAAATGTACCTTCCAAAATCTAGCCATCTACTCACGACTTTCCCTTTAACTCAGATTTCATGAAAGTCCACAGTTTATACTCTTGGCACTCATCGGAGTGTGGTTTACTTTCTGTTTGATCGGCTGATGGATTTGGGCGTAATCTCGTGGGCGTCGTAACACGAATGTCGTCGTTGATGCCGATACATTCCCGGATAAAAATGAAGATAACGAAAGATATGACTTAAAAGATAAACGAATATAACAAGGCAAAAAAATTATTTGAAAAAAGTTAAAGCTAAATAGTAAATTGATAAAAAATGATAATAAAGGTAAAAAATTGATAAAGAATTGATAAGAACGATAAGAATGGTAACAAAGGAAAAATTAAGATAAAATCGATAAAAAAGTATGAAAAGATAAGCACAATCTTCATTTTTTCGAAGGTTAAAATATGTGGCGATTCATGTCTCAACAATATCGGTGGTTCTCTCTAGATCAGTGGTTCCCAACCTTTATGGTGTGGTTAGTGGTTACCCAAAACCCATTTCTAATCCAACTCCATTACCCCACAAAGTAGTTGTCATTACCCCGAGTGGGGTAATTTACCCCTATCTTATGAACCACTCCTCTAAATGCTGGAGAAGAATTCTTTGCAATACGTACGTTCGTGAAAGAACATTGTATACTACAGCGGGATTCGAATCCCGATAATGCTGGTAATAATACAGGAGTTAGAGCAACGGACCGCATCAGTTGGCCTGAGCGCTGTGCCAGTTTCTGGCTCTCCTGAATGATAAACTGAATATTTGTAGGATCAAACTTTTTTCATCGTAAACAATGAGGTTTGGGGTCGTTTAACAATGTAATGCAATGGAGATGACTTACATCTTTACGTGAAGTCCGCACCATTTAAGGGTCACTACATCATCTGAACACGGAAGACGGTCAACCATTCCAACTACTGAACAGTCCTAACGTCGCTTAACTTCCGTTATCTAATGGGAAGTGACGTTCGTCCGTTCATTAATTGCATGCGTGATCGCTCTCTGTGTTCGCATAATGAAGCGACCCGCATAAAATCTTGTGTGTATATATATATATATATATATATATATACACACACAGTATATGATGCAAACCCACGTTTATTCAGAAGTACACCTCGTCAGGGAATGAAGGGAGAAGGTGAGATGACGAAAATATATGCATATGTACAACGGGACAGAGAAATAAAAAAATTAGCATATAATTAACAAGAGTTGATTAAAGGCAAAAGGTATTTTAACAGGATATTGTTAATTTTATACATTCCCGCACTGTTATTGAAATTATTTTTAAAATGGATGAATGCACATTCTGGAATATTCCTTTCAATTATATGTGTGTTTTTAACGAGCGCTTTAGAACTATCCCATTTGATACTATGATTACATCTGTACATATGGTTAAACAATATCTAATCTGATGGAGGATCGAGTTGCTTTCTTGCGATCTCCATCTCACATAGCCAGGCACACCCGGCTATGTGGTACCGTCCTGAGCCAGGCATCTCGTCTTCTTTTGAAGATTTCAACTTTGATCCCTGTGACATTCCTGAGGTCCTTTGCAAGCTGGTTAAAAACTTTTGGGGCCCCCTGACAACCAAGCTATTTTATTTCAGTATCGAGAGTGTCATTTGTCGTGCTTTTATTTTGGGAACAATACACAGTCTACCTTTCCTATTTTCCAGTTTAGTTTGAGGTTTGGTACCAGTTTTTCGATTATTTTCCATATGTAAATTACAGTGTATCTCTCTCTTCTTTCCAGCAAATGCAGATTTAATTTATGTAGTCTTTCCCAGTAGTTGAGTTCTTTACAGCTATCAATTTTGGCTGTGAAATTCCTCTGGACTACTTCTAGTATATTGATTTCTTATTTTTTGTATGGGAACGTCAAGAGAGCAGTATTCAAGTTTTGGTATGATCAATGTTTTCAGCAGGGGAATCATTGTTTTCTCGTCCTTGCTTTTGAAGGTTCTGGGTATTTGTTCCGTAACTCTTTTTGCTTTGTTTATCGCTATCTGGTTCTCTGTTTCAAATTTTACATCATCGGTCATTATTACCCCCAATTTTTTTGCTTTCGTTGTTCTCAAAATTTCCTGTCTATTCCAGGCATATTATGCTGCCTGTTTAAGTTCTTCATTTCTTACTCCTTCCGATTTCTCTCCACCATCCATGATGACTTTATGTACCATGCGTCCTCAGCAGTAGACTTATCAAATGAGTTATTGTTTGATAGGCCCTTCGGTGGAGTTGCGTTCTTAATAAGAAAAAAATTTATCAAAATATATAAGATTTTTAACAAGTGATAATGTAAGGTTGTTAGGAATTGAATTAGATGTGAACAGTTATTATGATACATATAGGTTCAGGCCAATTGATTTATTTCAGTATTTATATATATATATATATATATATATATATATATATATATATATATATATATATATATATGTGTGTGTGTGTATGTGTGTGTGTGTGTTGTGTGTGTGTGTGTGTGTGGGGTCCATCGTCTCATTTATTTAGGGTTTATATATTATAGTCCTGCTATTTTAAATTATTAAGTCTTTAATAACTTAAACTTTATAAAAGTCGACTTTCTATGCTTGTGTGTGTGCTAATTTCTCTAAAATTTCCCATTGAACAGAATATCCTCAGGTTATGAAACTTATGGTGTCTTGTTGAATGCTGAGTAAAGTAGCCTATATCAAATCAATTATTAATACAATCACTGATCACTCATAAAATAAATTATTATTACAGTCACTAAGAACTGAAATATTAATACAATCACTGATCACTCATAAAATAAATTATTACTACAGTCATCTGAGAACTGAAATATTCGGATAGGTGCAGAAATGAGGTTTTATAGTTTTATGGAATTAAAACTACAAGTTGTCAGAATTGAGTTTGGTGTACTTGGCGTTTAGTGAGACCTCCGGCCGGAGCAGGAGATTTTCTAAAATGGCCGGAACTCCTGCTCGGCCGGAGCCGGAGCCGGAGCTCCGGTGCATCACTACCAGTGATTGCAATTACAATTACAGTGGCAAGAAATTAATTTCAATTATAATTACTAGGGGCACTCAATATATTTTGCCCCGTCTTTTTTCCTTAGCTAAATAATAGGCCATGGGGCTGAACTGTCTTTTGGGTCGTAAGTTTGAACTTTCTGCGCTTCACATAACCGGATTTTTCCAGTTTGAACCTCCCCTCCTTGTATAAAACCGCTTTTAAACGCCCTTGTATAAAACCGATGGTTAACGCAGTTTTGAAAATGGCGTCTGACAGTGATGTGCGTCGTAAACAGAGAGGAAACAGTTGGAAATATTCACAAACGTCTACAAAATGTTTACGGAAATGCTGTTGTTGATCGAAGTACAGTTGGACGCTGGTCTAAACGTATGAGATCATCGGAGAGAGGGAGAGCCAGCCTCGATGATGAGCCACGCAGCGGTCGTCCGGCATCGGCTGTCACATCTCACACTGTGCAACGTGCTAACAGCATCATTCGATCAAATCGGCGCGTCACATACAAGGAGCTATCACTGGAGCTAGGAATTAGTGAAGGAAGTGTGAATACGATAATTCAGCAACTGGGATACTCAAAAGTGTGTTCACGGTTTGTTCCTCACCAACTGACTGAAGATTACAAAGCCCAAAGAAAACAAATTGCTTCTGAGTCGTTGGTTCGATACGAGACAGAAGGGGATGACTTCCTTTCACGAATTGTGACTGGGGATGAGACTTGGGTGCACCATGTTGAACCTGAAACAAAACGCAAGTCCATGAAGTGGCATCACGCAGACTACCCACGCAAGAAAAAGTTCAAAATGGCTCCCTGTGCAGGAAAGGTTATGGCCACCATCTTCTGGGACATGAAAGGGATGATTCTGGTGGATATTATGAAGAAAGGACAAACAATCAACTCAGAGGCATATATTGCTACCCTACAGAGACTCCAGAGACGTATAAAGCGAGTTCGACCGGAGAGAAAACTGGAACACGTCCCTCTTTTGCACGATAACGCAAGACCATACAACAGTTTGCAAACAAGAGAGGCCATCACAAAAATGCGCTTGACTGTATTACCTCACCCTCCATACAGCCCGGATCTGGCACCTTCAGACTTCCGTGTGTTTGGGCCACAAGTGGAAGAAAGTTTCAGAGTGACGATGAGATTGTTGAGGAGGTTAAGAGGCGGCTCCAGCGGAATTTTACCAGCAAGGAATAAAGGCCCTTGTTTCGAGGTGGAGGAAAGCCGTAGAAAAGGATGGAGACTATGTGGGAAAATAAAAACTTTTAAAAAAGGTATGTAACTACTTGTGTACAAAATTTCTGGAACTTACAAGGAAACTTGGAAAGAAGAAAAAAGGTGTGGCAAAATATATTGAGTGGCCCTCGTACTTTTCATAGAAACACCAAATATAAATGAAAGGAAAGGAAAGAAGTCTACCATTAATTTACAACCTTAACTTTTTATTTCCATTCCACTCATCACGTGACTCCCCTTTTCCTCTTTCTCTCTTTGTCACTCCAATCGGTGGTACTGTCACTCCTTTCAGTGGTATTCCTCTTTGCCATGGACCCCTATCCCCCTCCCATTTTGCATAAAGACACCCATACTGAAGCCTATTACTGAAGATTACATATAAAATTTAGAAACTCGCGTAAATGGAAGATAATTTATATAATAATAATAATTAGTCAGGAGGCCACAAGCTGGCAAAGCGATAAGGCCAACAATGCAGCCCATTGCGCTAACTCCCAGATTTAGTTGTATTATTACCAGTACAGTCGAGATTTCATCCTTACTCTCAATGTTTTCAATGGCTTACAGGGAAAACGGTGTACCCACTGAGATACGAGTGCTGGCGATAATATCAACAGCTACATTATCATTGAGTGGCAGATTTGTTCCAGTATAACGTTAAAATTATGGCGCCAGCGGAAAAAACTATTCGCAAAATTTGCCGGAAACTTTTTATTTGTTTTTAAAGTGAAGGGCATTTGACTTTCGTCAAGAGTTGATTATACCAAAAGTTTTGGGGACAAAGTTTAAATTACACTCCGAAGGCGTTTCATAGTGGAAAGCTCAATTACTTCATCCACTCGTATTTTGGCTTCAAATATTTGAAATGCTTTCCAATTTTAATTACTTTTAAACAAATAAAGGCTCATTTCGGATGTCGACTGGAGCTTTATCAACCTTCTCACTTAATTAGAGTGATTTGATAAAGGAGATAGTTGTTCACTCTATCGTTATCCTATCTCTGGTCTGGTCTGGTACTTGGATTAAAACTTTTTAAACACTTTCAAAAACTTTTATATCTATATTTTTTAATTCTATTATTATTTGTTCAGGGTAAAATCTCTGTACTTACTTTAATCCAAATTAGTATCCAATAAGCTCCAACCCGCGCATTTAGTTAAAATTACTGCATTACTTCGATAGTTTTCAAAATATAGTAATCTTAGATACTTAAAGGAACTTACTGTCTCCAATTTCAGTTAAACTAAGTAAATACTGTAGGTTTTATAGTGTGTAGAACATTAAATAATTTGGAGCAGTGAATGTAGGGAGATTGTCCATCTTTGTCTTGAAGACACAATAATCCTATTACGAAACAGGGTAGTGTCCTTTAGGAAAGTCTTCCTGTTCAGTTATCAACTAAATGTTATCTTATATGTTCGCTCCTTTTCTTATAATTTGAAATGCAGTTTTCAGATATTTTCATACATAAACCACCGGGCAGCTTTCATGCCGACAGTCCAACAGTCGCAATGGAAGGCCGTAAATATTCTTCACACAGCTTCTTCTGTTATATTTCTCAATATTTCTCCTTCTGTATGGATTTCTGCACGGACTGAGCATTATTCAGTTGCCCATAAAATCCTACTTGCATAATTCTAGCATGATTATTTGCTCTTCTGCCCTAAAAGATCGTTTATGACTTCTAGGATGTATACTTGGCTCAGACATTAGTTCTTAATTATAGGATTTTTATAAAAAATATTTAGACTACAGGATCTTCATGTCTAGCTTAGATGAGCTAAACATTAGAATAATTGCTAATTTACCATTTCTTATTTGTTGTGGACAGTTTTGCACTCACCTCATTTCGTCCCTTAAAAGGACTAAGATTTCTTTTGAACTTTGATTTCCTTTTTCCTAATTTAAGTGTTTTGTCGGCTGTTATTATATATCTTATTGCTTTATGTTCTTCATCAAGATCTGTCCAATTAATGTTTTTCTCGGGTTTTCACTATCATGTTAAATTTCTTTTCTAGGTTCTGGAAGTATCAAGGAGATGCCAATTGAATGTACTCGTAAATGAAGAAAAAATATTTTGGAACATTATTTTAATGCACCACAAAAAAATTTTCATTGCACAGTATAGTTTACTGCGCAAAAGTAATCATTACAAAGCTATCTTTAAGCTAACTTATCATATTTAAAACATTTATTTAAGATATCATATGTTCCACAAAAGAGTCACTGTAAAGATACCATTAAAACATTATATGGGAAACAGGAAAATGGAAAACGCACAAATTTACGCTGCTCTGAACAATACAAACGCAAGGTTGCTTTGGTGTGTGAGGTTGGGTCACTCAATACGATGGGTGAGCCTTAATACAAATAAGATACAATAAAATGATGAAAAAAGGCCTTTTTTATATTTTACCGATTTGAAATTCTAATCTTCCCTGATTCGTGCTCCCTTCCCCCCTCCACTAGTTTGCACACAATTGCCCTAAGCAGTTACTGTTCAAACCCAACGTGGATCTTTTCCGTTTCATGTACCGTTTCCGATTTTGTTGAAAATAAGATATTTAATGTAGTTTTTTACGCTGATTTCAAAAATGTATGTCTTTTTTGGAGAAATGAGCGGTTCAAAAGTTATGTTTGTTATTGTAATTTTGTATTAGGTCAAAAACTATAACAATACAACTGAAAACTAATACAAGCGATATTGTATTCTTTAGTAATATTGGCTTATGTCACTAAGTATTTGTGTGAATAGATTTCGACCGTTATTTTTCTGTGCGGTTAAGTTAATTGAATGCCCGGCTAGGTCAACTAAATACCCGGTTAGGTTGACTGAATGCCCGGTTAGGTCAACTGAACGCCCGGTTAGGTCAACTGTACGCCCTTGATGATTGGTTAGGTTAAGTCGTGATATGTTCATTAGTTTTAACGAAAATATCACAACTTAACCTAACCCAATCGTCAAGGGCATACAGTTGACCTAACCGGGTATTCAATTAACTTAACCGGGCATTCAGTTGACCTAACCTGGCATTCAGTTGAACTAACCGGGTATTCAATTAACTTAACCGGGTATTCAATTAACTTAACCGGGCATTCAGTTGACCTAACCGGGCATTCAGTTGACCTAACCTAACCTAACTTTTGAACCGCTCATTTCTCCAAAAATAGACTTACATTTTTTAAATCAGCATAAAAACCTACATTAAATATCTTATTTTCAACAAAATCGGAAACAGTACATGAAACGGAAAAGAACCCCAACGTTGCTTAAACTCGTTAATAAAGCAGCTGCGATACTCATCTTTCACTTGGTTTTATGTATTTCTCTTCTTGTTTCTGTACGATATATTAATACTGACTCTTTCCTTTCCTTCTGTTCCTGTGAAGCCTTCTTGCGTTTCCTCTTCAAGTAAAAGTGTCTAATAAGTTCTGTCAATTTATTTTTTATTATTTCGTAGTTTATTTATTTGAATTTAAATATTTAGACATCTAAACATTTGGTTTTCTCTTCATTCTTTTAAGTAAGATTTTTGCTCCTTCTGCTGTATCAAATTCTTGTTAGCAATTTCTGTTTAATTAATATAAAAATTTATAATGTAAAAATTATTTGTGTAGTACTCTACTGTATACAGTATGTTATTTGTCTATCAAAGACTAATATTTGTATAGTGTGTTTGTATAGTTGTGTTCGCTTCTTAAATGTGTCTGGGAAAGTGGTTAACAGTGAAATTAGGAAATAATTTTTTTCTATACACAAAGAGGGTTTAAAAAGTAAATAGACACCTTTGGTTTTTTTTCATAGTTTTTGATTTGATAAAAAAGTCAATAAATAATAACAGATTTATTGAATCAATGTATTTAGAACCGTGTTGTTTTCCTCTTTGCATTTTGTGAAGGTGACACACGTTCTGGCATTCCACTGATGAAGTTTGGCATTTGTTCTTGAGGACAATCATCGTGGTGTCTATTTACTTTTGTCAATCGTCTGTATGTTTAATGTAAATTCACCTCGTTTAACATTCATAATTTTGGAGTGGTAACATATTTCCGATGGTGATCACTATATGAATCCTGTTTCTCCGATCCCTAGCTCAGGCGCCATATCCAGTTATTGTCCACCCCATGAAGAATTGGAAATAGGTGTTAAATAATGTATGTAGGAATTATGTTTTATACTTTAATCTCAAGCATGGAAACTTCAACGGTATTATTTATATTGCTGACACTTTTAACTCTTTCAATCTTTCAGATGTTCCATGTGATGATTCCTCATTTCACAGAGGTAAGGCTTGTTGCCCCTCCGCTTGAGTTGGCCTGGTAAAGTAAAGAGTTGGTTTCTTGCGCCCTCCAATTCACATAGCCAGATAGTCCGGGCTAGTCCGGAATTGTTCTGAGCTTTTATCCACTTCCTGACCTCTGTAATGGTATCTGAGAATTTTGTAGTTGGAGTGTTTGGGGGTCTATATATTACAATTAGTACCATGTTTAATTTTTCAGCTTTTGCTACTACTAATTCTGCGTAGTTGATTGAAGTACTTATAGTACTTCTGCCATATGTCACATACTCGTTTTCGACTTACTGTTCTGTCGGTTCGAAGTGTGTTATATTTGTCAATTTATTTCATTTTGTCGATATAAAACTCACAATTCTCAAAGTTCGTCTGGCAGTCCTTCAGGAGAGTTTCCTGAGGCATATAACGTCTTCTCTTGCTTCTTGCGAGAGTCCTTTCAGGTATGTGGCTCTGTCCATGGAACGGTTTGGTTTTAGGCCCTCTATGTTGGCTAGGATTATATTTTATCGTATTCAATTTCTTCTTTATGTAGTTCAGATTCGTTATCCCTTGGTGATGCATGTTTCATTGCCCTCTGATCCTCCGAGAAATTTCTCTTCTTCATCTGTTTCGATACATGTTGTCCCGATATCTTATGTAATTTCTTTCTGCATTTCTTTTGTACGGCTCTCGGATCCCCTTATTTGTCAATTGTCTTTGTATTTGTTGAATGGTATTCAATAGCTAGATTGCGTTGGCTACATCTAAAAAATTGGTAACCCTGTTTGCTGATGGTTTTGTCTGCTCAATTGTTGTGTTCCTTTGAGGGTGGCGGTAACGGCATTTTTGTCGCATCTCCCGCATCTTGCATGAATTTTGTAGATTTTAAGGAGGTGGAACTTGCATTTTTTTTTTTAAATTACAATATCCATTTTTGTAATGGAAATTACATAAAATGGAATGTGCATAAATACACTGCCCATCGCTGTATCTGCAATGCCATTTTGCATAATATTTGCATACGATATTTTCTACGTTTTTACTGCAGTGGCGGCTCGTGACTAAAAATTCTAGGGGTGCTGTCTCTAAGAATGGGTTGAAATAATTACTGAAATAAAAGGATGAGCATTGAGCAATGAATAAAAGTTTCAAAAGTTATTGAAAAAGTTATTCAGTGAGCTCATCCTTATATTGTTCTTGATTATTTCAATTGTAAATAAAAAATTTAGGGGTGCTGCAGTTCCGCAGTGTCTACCGACGAGCCGCCACTGGTTTTTAGTTTTTATCGTCTTCTTATCATTATCTTTGCTTGGTAATCTCACCACAGCACAGATTGTACTTGATTTTTTTCTTTCTTGTACAATAGTGTCTTCTTTTCGTGTTATCTCTTTATTTGTTTCTTTCTCATTTACATCATTTTCCTTCGGGACATTCTGGCCATCTTTTGCTCCCATTATTCTCTCTTTCTTTATGGGATTCATATTCGTATTTTTCATTTCTTTAAATATCGTAAATGAGTTTACAATCTCCGTACATGAGTCATACAGGAATTTGATGCCCGTAATTTGTTTCGCGTTCGATACAAAGGATATTTTCATATTGTCCCAATTAATATAGTTAAAGTCGTACAATTTTTTATAAGAATCACATCTGATTGCTTCGTTTTCAGTTGTTGCTAGATTACATAAGCTGCAAATTAGGTGAGAAGTTGGACCCATGGCCACGTTATTTATTTCAGTAATCGATCACTACACACACACACACACACACACACACACACACACACACACACACACACCACAATTTCCTTTCCTTTCTTTTCGTTTTGGGGGTAGTCAGTCAGGAGGGTTTGGTTTTATGACCTTTTTCCTGCCTTATTTTCCTGCCGTATTTCGATTGAATATACCAACTTGTGATAATTTGAATAAACTATTTTGCACTTCGTTACATTCAATGTATTTCACTTTATAATTTATATGCACGGATTTACTGATACGTTATACACTTTCGGGTGCAGGTAGAATAAACTGCCAAAAAGTTATTCCCTTCTTATTTTGATATTAATGCAGAGAGAGAGAGAGAGAGAGAGAGAGAGAGAGAGAGAGAGAGAGAGAGAGAGAGAGAGAGAAACAAAGCGTCTATTCCCACGAGATATAAACTAAACATGTCTGCTTTGAATATATGATTTATTTATTTAAATATTTATTTATTTTAGAGACTTTAATTAATACAATTTACGCTCTCAGTAGTTTTCGTCAATGTTTGCGTAAATGTTTTTAGCGCGTATTTCTGCGTCAGTCTCCAGGATGAAATTTTCCATAAATTTTAGTCCACTATTTGACTTCTGGCTACGTAATCTTTCATGGTTTGTTTGTGGTAATAAAAGTGGCTTATTAATTTTATAATGGGATTTCTTCTGTTGTTCATCCATTTTTCATTTTTGCACGCTCTGTGGTTTTATTTATATATATATATATATATATATATATATATATATATATATATTATATATATATATATTATACAGTATATGTTGTCTTTTAGAATATATTGTATTAAAATAATAGAATATATTAAATTTTTTCTCAGAATAGTGAACTCGGCGTGTGGATTATTATTCTTGAGCTTAGCAACATAAAGATTCTAGAACCAATAACATTTAAAAGATGAACCCTGCAACTTTATATATATATATATATATATATATATATATATATTTATATATATATATAATATATATATATATATATATATATATATATATATATATAATATAGAGAGAGAGAGAGAGAGAGAGAGAGAGAGAGAGAGAGAGAGAGTTGGCAAAAGCAAATAAAATAGACACCACGATGATTGTCCTCAAGTACCAATGCCAAACTTCATCAGTAGAATTCCAGACCGTGTGCCAACTGTATATAGAGCAAAGAGGAAAGCAACATGATTCTAAATATATTGATTGAATAAATCTGCTATTATTTATTGACTCTTATTATCAAGTGAAAATCTTTGGAAAACACCGAAGGTATATATATATATATATACATATACTGTATATGATGCAAACCCAAAAGGAAAAGGAAAAATGATTCCAAGACCTTTCGCGTATTTAACACTACACCTCATCAAAGAATGACAAAGGGTACTGTTGTTACTGTTACTTATTTAATTTTTAATTTTAAGCTGGGCACTTGCGGTTTTTTTTGCGGTACTGCGGTACTGCGGTACTACCGTGTTGGTCGGTACCGCGGAAAGTACCGCGGGAAATTTGAATGCGGTAGCGGTACTGCTGTACTTTCAGCGATCCTTTGCGGTACTGCGTTATGCGGTACCGGTTTGGTAGTGCGGTAGTAGTACCGCAGTACCGCAGTACCGCAAAAAAACGGGCAAAAAAACGCAATTGCCCAGCTCTGCGTGCCGGTGTTGAATACACGAAAGGCCTTGCATCATTCATTCATTTCACATGTTTAAGTGTGAAATTTATATATATATATATTATATATATATATACACACGAAAGGCCTTGAGATTGTTCTTCTTTTTCCTTGTGGATTTGCATCATTCATTTATTTCACATGTTTAAGTGTGAAATTTATATATATATATATATATATATATATATATATATATATATATATATATATATATATATTGTTAATTTTATACATTTCCGCACTGTTATTGAAATTGTTTTTAAAATGGATAAATGCACATTCTAGAATATTTCTTTCAATTATATCTCTGTTTTCAACAGCGCTTTAGAACTATCCCACTTGATGCTATGATTACATCTATACATATGGTTAAACAAAGCATTGGAATTATTAGCTGTTCTACACGCATATTTATGCTGTTTTCCCTTAATATCTAAAGTTTTACCCGTTTGGCCTATATATACTGAGTTACATTGTGTACATCCGATCGAATACACAAAACCAACAACATTATCCGGGCTATTCTTTATTAGGCGTGATTTAACAATATTATTATACTTAAAGACTGCATTGATGCTAATTGCTTTAAGTAAAGTCGGAAGATATTGAAAATTAACATGGTAAGGTTGGCTGAGGATATTTTTACGCTCAAATTCCTTTATAGTTATAATCCTGCGAACTTAATAGATGGGACTAAATTGTTGAGCCTACCAAGAAATAAGTCAACATCCAAATTATTAGGCCAAAGGCATAAAATATCATCTATATAGGGTCTAGTGGCGGCTCGTGACTAAAAATTCTAGGGGTGCTGTCTCTAAGAATGGGTTGAAATAATTACTGAAATAAAAGGATGAGCATTGAGCAATGAATAAAAGTTTCAAAAGTTATTGAAAAAGTTATTCAGTGAGCTCATCCTTATATTGTTCTTGATTATTTCAATTGTAAATAAAAAATTTAGGGGTACTGCAGTTCCGCAGTGCCTACCGACGAGCCGCCACTGTAAAAATAAATACCTCTACCAAACCAGATTAAAATTAACAATCGTAGGCAAAATTCTACTTTTAAAAAATTCCATATATAAGTTAGCAAGTACAGGTGAAAGGGGATTTCCCATTGCCAATCCAAACGACATAGCATAAAACGTATTTTCAAAATGAAATTTACAATCTTTGACACAAAGCTTAATTAACTCAATAAGAGTGTTGTGTTGAACACAACACTCTTATTGAGTTAATTTCTTGGTAGACTCAACAATTTAGTCCCATCTATTAAGTTAACAGTTAAAAAAGAAAATGATGGAAGCTTATCTTTTCTGGATCTAAAAATTTGGAGATGCTCTAATCAGTTCAAATTTGAAGTCTATCGTAAGCCTACTAATAATAATTCTTATGTGCATTTTTATTCTGACCATCATCCCTCGATTAAATCCTCTATTTTCTCTGATATGTTTCTTAGAGCATTGAGAGATGTCAGTCCTGAATTTTTAGATTCCGAGTTATGCAATACCATGAATATTGGTACTAAATTATGTTATCCTATTTCATTTTTAGATAACTGTCTTAGGAAAGCCAAGAATAGGTATTACAATAATGTAACTGGAAAGGAATTTGAGCGTAAAAATACCCTTAGCCTACCTTACCATGTTAATTTTCAATATCTTTCGACTTTACTTAAAGCAATTGGCATCACTGTTGTCTTTAAGTATAATAATATTGTTAAATCACGCCTAATAAAGAATAGCCCGGATAATGTTGTTGGTTGTGTGTATTCGATCGGATGTACACAATGTAACTCAGTATATGTAGGCCAAACGGGTAAAACGTTAGATATTAGGGTAAAACAACATAAATATGCGTATAGAACAGCTAATAATTCCAATGCTTTGTTTAACTAGATGTATAGATGTAATCATAGCATCAAGTGGGATAGTTCTAAAGCGCTTGTTGAAAACAGAGATATAATTGAAAGAAATATTCTAGAATGTGCATTTATCCATTTAAAAACAATTTCAATAACAGTGCGGGAATGTATAAAATTGACAATATCTTGTTAAAATTCCTTTTGCCTCTCATTAACTCTTGTTAAGTATGTGCTAATTGTTTTGGTTTCCGCCACGTTGTATATATTTATGGGCATCTTGCATTCTCTCTTCATTCCCTGACGAGGTGTAGCTCTGAATACACGAAAGGCCTTGGAATCGTTTTTCTTTTTCCTTGTGGGTTTGCATCATATATATATATATATATATATATATATATATATATATATATATATCACCATTATAATAATAGCCCAGTTTGTTTGTTTGTTTGTTTGTCTGTCTGTTTGTTGCAGAATTGTGTCACGCTCTGAAGGAACTATATAAAAAGCTCCATTCCTTCTTCTTCTTTTTCTCCTCCGTTACGTTTTTAAAAACCTAACCGTTTGATAAGGTTCACATTTTTATACAGATTGTTTGAGCTGCTATGTTATATCTATAAGCATACACTTTATTAATAACATTTTGAAAATTTTTTACAGATTTTTTTACTTAATATTTTGAAAATTTTTTACAGGTTTTTTTAATTAGTATTTTGAACAAATTTTACAGGTTTTTTTAAATTAATATTTTGAAATTTTTTTACAGGTTTTTTAATTAATATTTTACAATTTTTTTACAGGTTTTTTTAAATTAATATTTTAAAATTTTTTTACAGGTTTTTTTAAATTAATATTTTGAAATTTTTTTACAGGTTTTTTTAAATTAATATTTTGAAATTTTTTTACAGGTTTTTTTAAATAAATATTTTGAAATTTTTGTACAGGTTTTTTATTATATTTTATAATGATCCTATCCTTTTTTATACTAACAGTGTTCAGGGTATCATTCCTGACTTAATAAGCTTGCTCTTCTTTTAAGTTTTCGTTCTCTTGCCAATAGTCTTCATATTTCCGCAGCAATCTCCATTTTCGTGGTTCATATATGTTTTACTGTCATTCTTGACGGCACGGGTACACTATTATTTAAATAACCATGGACTTCGTAAGCAACTTTCACTCAATAAGGGAGCTCCGATGCACCTCCGATAGAGGAACGAACGGCAAGTCAAATCTGCCGAAAGCCATCGACTTTATTTTAAACGTCGATAAAATTTCTACGCTTCGCGAAGGAAATGAGACATCGGCGGAGCAGATTATAAATAATGGTGATAAAACTTTTACCGATTACGATAATACTATTTCTCTTGGGAGAACACTTTCGGTGGTACGCGAGGCTTTTTTATAAACAATATAAGTAAAAATGAGGTCCGCAATCCCCATTATAATAATAGCCCAGTTTTATTTATTTATTTATTTATTTGTTTGTTTGTCTGTCTGTCTGTTGCAGAATTGTGTCACGCTCTGAAGGAATTAGATAGGAATAATTAGAAGCTATGAATTATTGCTTAGCAAATTAAAATGTTGCCCAAGCTCACCTTCCGAGATTAATTATTTGTTTTATTTTATTATAAGTAACTATGATACGTGTTAATTAAACTGATAGGATTCCAAATAAATTAAAAGCTTTTGGAATAAATTTTTACTTAGCTGGAGTATTGTTGTTCAACCACAAAATATATTGTTGTGAAATATAAAACATGGAAGACCCCGCAGAAAGAAGACGTCGCTTAGCAAGAGAAAGGAAGCCCAGACAAAGAGCTCAGGAAAGATACAATCGTACCCAAGCAAGACGGAACTCATACACTACGATTGATGTGGTTGATGTAAATGAAGATATTGATTCTGTTGTGTACAGCGAAAATAGAATCACTCGCAGGAACGAAATTGAAATGAGAAGAATAACCGAGAGGAGACGTAGCGAAACTCGAGAAGAAACTGAAGCAAGACTTGAAACAGCTAGATTAAGGATAATGGAAAGAAGACAACAAGAAACACAGGAAGAAACTGGAGCAAGACTTGGAGCGGACAGGTTAAGGATAATGGAAAGAAGACACAAGAAACACAGGAAGAAACTGAAGCAAGAACTTGGAGCGGACAGGTTAAGGATAATGGAAGAAGACAACAAGAAACACAAGAAGAAACTGAAGTAAGACTTGAAACAGCCAGGTTAAGGATGGTCGAACGAAGACAACAAGAAACACAGGAAGAAACTGAAGCAAGACTTGGAGCAGCCAGATTAAGGATGGTCGAAAGAAGACAACAAGAAACACAGGAAGAAACTGAAGTAAGACTTGAAGCAGCCAGGTTAAGGATGGTCGAAAGAAGACAACAAGAAACACAGGAAGAAACTGAAGCAAGACTTGGAGCAGCCAGATTAAGGATGGTCGAAAGAAGACAACAAGAAACACCGGAAGAAACTGAAGCAAGAATAGCAATTGAAAGAATTAGAGCGTCTCGAAGGATACAAAATAGAAGAAATACATTACTTCCGGCTCATAGAGTTAATAACAATACATTTGATGAGGAAAATTATTTATCACACTCATGCGGACCTATGAATATTGTTTGCCAATATTGCAATGCTAAGCATTTTGTGGTAGAACGTCCGACAGATGGTAGATTCAACAACTGTTGCCATAAGGGCAAAGTAATATTACTACGCCGAAGAGATCCTCCAGCATATCTTCAAGACTTAATGAGTAATCCAATGAATTCTAATTACAGACATTTCAACGATAACATCAGGTCCTATAATTCTGCATTATCTTTCGCTTCAATGGGAGCACAGTTATCCCATGTTCCTGGTCATAGGCCATATTGCTTTCGAGTACACGGCCAAATATACCATCGAACTGGAAATATACATCCAAATGAAGGTGAATCACGACAGTATGCCCAGCTATATGTAGTGGATTCGAGAATGGCTACTGGTATTAGATTAGGTAATCACAATAATTTTAGGTGCATAGCAGAAATAATGACAGTCTTGGACCAAATGATCAGGACAAATAATGTTTATGCTTTGGCATACAAAATGCTAGGAGAAGTTGAAAGAGAAGAAAATGAACGAGCATCAGAACACAATATTCCGACACCAGTTGTTAACATGGTATTTAACCGAGACAGAAACAGTGACCGAAGACGTTACAATTTACCATCTGTGGATGAGGTAGCTATGATTTTCACAAATAATGATGGAGAACCTCCTTTTGACAGGGATTTTCGTGTATATCCACGAAATAATGAAGCTCCTCTCATTACATTGAACATATTGAGTCCAAATCTTGACCCTATGGTCTATCCATTATTCTTTCCTTATGGAGAACCAGGATGGCAACCAAGAATGAGTATTAATGATAACTTAATTACCAACAATAGACGCAACAATGGACGTAACATATTAGCATGTTACAATACAAGGTGGCTCAAACTACAGTGAGAGATGAGTATAACGCACTTCTTCACGGAGGAAAATTATTCCAGCAATGGGCTGTAGATTCCTACATTCAAGTAGAGGCCAACAATTTAAATTTTGTCAAGTATCAACAAAGACGCCTTAAAGTTGAACAATATCAAGGGCTATCTGATCATTTAGCCAATGTTGCTGACAATGCAGGAACTCAGGTAGGGAGAACTGTTATATTGCCATCGTCGTTTCAAGGATCACCTAGAAACATGAGGGAGCGTTACCAGGACGCCATGGCTTTGGTTAGAAAATTTGGAAAACCCGATTTATTCATGACAATGACATGCAACCCTTCCTGGAGTGAAATAAAAGATAATCTCTTCTTCGGGCAGCAGCCTTCAGACCGACCAGATATTGTGGCAAGAGTTTTTCACATAAAATTGGAAGAATTAATGAAGGATATCTTAGAAAAAAGCGTTTTTGGCACTATTAGAGCTTACTGCTATTCCATCGAATTCCAGAAACGTGGCCTGCCTCATGCACATATTTTATTCATAATAGATGAAGAAGACAAATTTAATAGCCCTGATGAAATTGATAAAGTAGTTTGTGCAGAAATACCCAATGTTAATGATGAACCCAGGCTTCACGAAATTATTAAGGATTGTATGATTCACGGCCCATGCGGCAACTTAAATCCAAATGCTCCGTGTATGGAAAATAACAAATGTACTAAGGGTTTCCCTAAAGAATTCAAAGATAACACACAAGCAGATGTTGGTGGATATCCATTATATAGACGCCGGCCAAACACTACATTGTTTATAAGAAATAATACAATTGATAATAGATATGTTGTTCCTTATAATAAGTATCTTAGCTTGAAGTTCAACTGCCACATTAATGTCGA
The DNA here is from genome assembly GCA_023014485.1 of Bathynomus jamesi. Lineage (NCBI taxonomy): Eukaryota > Metazoa > Arthropoda > Malacostraca > Isopoda > Cirolanidae > Bathynomus > Bathynomus jamesi. Next base: position 103,175 of record JAJOZX010011136.1, read on the forward strand.
AGTATGTTCATCCGTGAAATCAGTGAAATATATATATAAATATATCTACAAAGGATATGATTGCGTGAATGCTCAAATGGAGATTAACAGTGTTCAAGGTATCATTCACGACGAGATATCAGAATATTTAAATGCCAGATATATCAGTGCCCCAGAAGCGATGTGGCGTCTGTTAGAATATGAAATGCACAAGAAATCACATGCCATTATACGTTTGCCAGTTCACTTGGAAAGAGAGCAGAATGTATATTTCACAGAAGGAGACGAAAGACGTGCATTAGAAGCAGCAAGTCGTAAAAATACACGGCTTACAGCTTGGTTTATTTTGAATCGGCAAGACCAGCAGGCCCGAGAATTGCAATATACATCCATACCATATCATTATGTTTTTAATAACAATACTACTTTGTGGAAGCCTCGACAACGCGGTGCTGGAAAAATTATTTCACGCATGTATACTGTTAGTCCAAAGGACTCACAACGTTACCATCTCAGGATACTTCTGTTACATGTAAAAGGTGCTGTTAGTTTCACAAGTTTGCGCACAGTTAATGGGGTCGTTTATGCAACTTATAAAGAAGCTGCTAAGCAGAGAAATTTGATTAGCAATGATGATGAATGGATTAGATGTTTGACTGAGGCTTCAATGGACCAAACTCCTCATCGCATCAGACATTTGTTTGCTTTAATTTGCGCATTGAATAATCCTAATAACCCAGTTCAGCTCTATCAGCAATTTGAAGAAAAAATGCTAGAAGATTATGACAACCAAGAATATCCTATTGAAAGAGCAAGAATGGAGTGCCTAAAACATATTGAAAGTGTCTTGGTAATACATGGTTTAAAATGTGCGGCAATAGGACTACCTGATCCCGGATTAGTATCTCATAATAATAATTTGACTCAGCAATATGATCTATTACCACATGATCAACTTGAAGCAAGAATCAGTAGCTTGAATATCAGGCAACAAGAAATATTTGAAAGGATCATCACTGCAGAAAATGATGAGACAGCTGCTCATAGATTCTTCTTCGTGGATGGACCAGCAGGATCTGGAAAGACATATCTATACAATACTTTGATGTGTTACTTGAGACGAAAAGGAAAAACGATTCTGTCATATGCAACCACAGGAATCGCTGCAGATCTGTTAGGTGGACGCACTGTACATAGTGGATTCAGATTACCTGTTCCAGTCATGGAAACATCAACTTCTTCAATGAGAATTCCTTCCAATGAGTCCAATAGTATACGCCTGGCTTCTGTGCTCATTATCGACGAAGTGTCTATGCTTTCCTTAAATGCTCTCAGAATTATTGATATGCTACTAAAGGAAATCATGAATAATAACAAACCTTTCGGAGGCAAACTTCTTCTCCTCGGCGGAGATTTTCGCCAAACAGCCAATGTTATCCCAAGAGGTTCAAACATTGATGTCATAGAGTCATGTATCAAGCATTCGCCACTTTGGAATTATGTTCAAACATTCACCCTTAGTGATAACATGAGAGCAGCAGGACAAAATGAATTTTCTACATGGCTTCTTAAAATTGGTGATGGAACTCTAATAAGTGATGTTAGCATGGGATCAAGTACTGTTGAAATTCCAAGAGATATTCTCATTAAAAATCATTTACCTGAAGTTATATATGGAGACTCGATTGAAGTTAGTAGTGCTGAAGCAATAGCTGAACTAGCTACCAAAATAATTCTTACATGTAAAAACAAAGATGCAATGAGTCTTAACAACGAATTATTGGACCGTATAGTAGGTGATGTTGTAACATATAAAAGTGCAGACTCACATGTGGCTGATGATGATGAATCGGCATTAAACTTCCCTGTAGAGTTCCTAAATCAACAAATTGTATCAGGATTGCCTCCTCATGAGTTAAAGTTAAAGAAAGGTTCCATAATTATGCTATTGAGAAACCTTAATCCAAGGAATGGACTTTTAAATGGCACCCGTCTGGTTGTACTGTCACTAAATGAACATTACATTCATGCTCGAATATTAACCGGGAGCCATGCTAACACTGAAGTGCTCATACCAAGACTAGATCTCATGCCAAGTGATACAACATTGCCTTTTGTAATGAAACGGAGACAGTTTCCAGTTATACCTGCATTAGCAATGACAATAAATAAATCTCAGGGCCAATCATTCGATAAGGTTGGATTGTTTCTACCCAGACCAGTATTTAGCCACGGGCAACTCTATGTGGCTCTTAGTAGAGCTCGGAACAGAAACAATCTTAAAGTTGAAATTACAGAAACTGAAGAACAAGGAGAACTTATTGCATCAAGGATTTTTACAAAGAATGTAGTTTTAAAAGATCTTTTGTAATAATAATAAATATATTTTATAATGATCCTATCCTTTTTTATACTAACAGTGTTCAAGGTATCATTCCTGACTTAATAAGCTTGCTCTTCTCCTACGTTGTCGTTCTCTTGCCAATCGTCTTCTTATTTCTGCAGCAGTCTCCATTTTCGTGGTTCATATATATTTTGCCGTCATTCTTGACGGCACGGGTACACTAGTATATATATATTCGTCGAATATCAGTTAGATGGAGTGAAAGATATACTTTTCAAGAAGATGGAGCCCCTGCTCACAGAGCGTGCTAGACTATCACATTCCTTGAGAACGAAACACCGGATTTTATCGAACCCAATATGTGGCCGGCTAGTAGCCCCGATCTTTCACCACTAGATTATGGTTTTAGGAAAGCCCTAAAGTCCACAGTTTACATCTCTGGTACCAATATAAGAGACATAAATGAACTACGCGAAAGAATTCTGCTTGGCTGGAGGAAGTGTCTCAACGATATGTAAACAGGTGTACTGATCACTGGCGTCCACGTTTGGAGGCCTGCGTTGAGCAGGAAAGGGCAAATTCTCAATTAAGACGAACAACATGCTAAGGTAAGCAACTATGAAGTTCGGGAACTCTAGTCCCCTTACTTTTTTTAATATGACAGTTTACCTCTAAGGGGTCACATTTTTTTTACCCACCCTGTATATATATACAGTATATAAAGGAAAAGCTTCTCAGTAGAAAATAAAAAATAAAAAAATAAAAATGAAAACTAAGAATATCGATGTTAAGTCGAGTTACAGCTAAACATTTGCATAAATTAACAATCTTTATTCAGAAAGAATACATTACATAAATCATCAGGTATGCAAACTTCATTCGTTCAAGCGAAACATCCCATCCATTTAGGTTTACAGAATTTTGGTATTTATGTTTGATTTCGTATATTGTGACAAGTAGTATAATCAAAGGCTTCTTATCTGAATATGCCGTTGGAAGTATGAGAGCTTTTCAAGTAAAATCTTTGAGATTCATTTAAATTTTTACAGTAGAAAGTTAAAAAAGTTTAGAAATAAGAGAAAAAATATAAAATTGCATTTAATTAATATTTGTTATTACAACTGAAAATTAAGGTAATCTTGGAAATAATAAATAAAATAAAAGCAGTGTTAAACAATACATGAATATAATACCAATAATAAATGAATTATTATTATTATTATAAGTGAAAAATGAGAACCTTAAAATAATAGAAATACAGATAAAAGATGCATATTATATATTCAGTTTAATGTAATGGAAACTTTCAAAATATAATTTATATAACCAGTCACTGCACCCGACTTAAAAGACTGAATTTTGCATGTACTTACTATAGGACTATGTAATTTTTTAAAAGGACTGCGAGCTTTTGTTTGTATATAGATATAAATATGTATATATATATATATATATATATATATATATGTGTGTGTGTGTGTGTGTGTGTGTGTGTGTGTGTGTGTGTGTGTGTATGCGCGTATGCGCGTCTGCAACTGGGATGTACATTAATAGCAGTTAGTAGTGGTACTTTAGTGATTTGCAAGACGAAATTAATGATGATGCCTGTCTGACATTTATAGGTATGGAGTTCCCTATATCTGCTCCTTTGTAAGCAAGAGCATTTCCTTCAACTTGCATTTATCATAATAATTTGGTTCACGTATAAAATTATTTGTGTTATGATTATGGTTGGTCTGATACGGGGTAATCCGCCTGTTAATGGGCGTAGTATAGTTTCCATTATTAACAATTTTGCACATATTGTTTGTATTATTAACAATTTTGTATATAGTGATACCAGTAGTTAGTTTATATAAGTCGTTTAGTTTTAGAATATTCAACTCTCTTAACATTGGAGAGGTACGAGATTGACTGTTATCAGTGTTTGGTAAAGTTCATATTTTTTTGTAGATTACCCCTAGCGAATATCTTATATATTTTTTTGTATTACCCCATGTTGTAATGCCATACTGTACATGTGGATGAATAAATGAGCAATACAGTGTAAAGACAGCATTTGGGGAATTATTTTTTGAGTTCAATATTATGTTGGACATCTAGATATTTTCGATTTAATATGTTGTCTGGGACTTTTGAAATTTAATTTGTTATCTAAGTTGATGCCAAGCACTTTAACTTCATTTACTTTTGCAAGAGAAGAGTTTCCAATTGTTGATGGAGATATTTTTAGTTGGAATCATACAGCATATGATGATTTCGTTAAGTTCAGTTAAAGCTTGTTTGTACATACCCATTTATAGAAATGTTGTAATTGCCTGCTGATTTTATTTACTGGGGAGTTGATATCGTGGTGTGTAGAAGCGAGTGTTGTATCCAGGACCCGGGACAGGAGGATGCATGCCAAAGCACCAGTCTTTTTTTGGAGAAATGAGCAGTTCAAAAGTTATGTTTGTTATTGTAATTTTGTATGGGATATAATGCCCAGTTAGGTTAATTGAATACCCGGTTAGGTCAACTGTATGCCCTTGACTATTGGTTAGGTTAAGTTGTGATATTTTCGTTAAAACTAACGAACATACCACGACATAACCTAACCAATCATCAAGGGCGTACAGTTGACCTAACCGGGCATTCAGTTGACCTAACCAGCATTCAGTTAACCTAACCGGGTATTTAGTTGGCCTAACCGGACATTCAATTAACATAACAGGATAGAAAAATAACGGTCGAAATCTATTCACACAAATACTTAGTGACATAAACCAATGTTACTAAAGAATACAATAACTCTTGTATTAGTTTTCAGTTGTATTGTTATAGTTTTTGACCTAATACAAAATTACAATAACAAACATAACTTTTGAACCGCTCATTTCTCCAAAAAAAAAAGACTTACATTTTTGAAATCAGCGTAAACATCTACATTAAATATCCTATTTTGAACAAAATCGGAAACAGTACATGAAACGGAAAAGATCCACCCCACTTTCTAGTACAGCATATTCTGATAAAATGTTTTTTACTTTAACATGCTGGTGACAATTAGACAAATATGATTTGAACCAATTTAGCATATTTTCTCTTATGTCATATGTGTTTAATTTATCAAATAAGATATTATGTGAATCCGTATCAAAGGCTATGTGAATCTGTACTATGTGAATCCGTATCAATAGGTCGAAGAAAACTAAAATTGTGTTGGTTTTTATAATTTAGGTCCTTATAGATATTTTATAATAACATATTGATAGCGTCTTCTGTGGCGTGACCTTTTCTAAATCCAAACTGTTTTTACTAGGATGTCGTATTTAGCTAGGAATTTCATTAACCTATTGTATAAAATTTTTTCAATTACCGTCGAAGTGGCACTACATATATTTATTTTTTTACGTATTCTCGCTTTCCGCCTTACTTCTACGAACTGGGGAAGCGAGTGTTGAATAAAATGTTCAGCCGTACTCTCGCGTGCTCCACTTCGTCGTCACAAAGTTCGCGGCACACAGTGAAGAAGAACTTCATATGATTTGCCTTATTGGATACAAAAGCAAAGCAAATGGGTTTAAGAAGCCATCATCAGAATGAGTGAACTGGAAATCAATTGCGCTCGCGGTCAAGAAGTGGAGGTAAGTGAAGTAAAGAGATATTAGTCCTGCAGCAGAGTGGTGATATATACCTGAGGTGTGTTTTAGAGTACATACAATGCTTTATTGTTGATTCTGGTAGGGTAGGCTCTCCAGATCATGAAACCAATTGATGCCACTTTCTAACCCCAGGGGAAATTTTTTTATGAGCAAAAATTCAAAATGGCCGACACCGAAAAAGCATTTTTTCTCTAAACATGGCTAAAAAGTAACTTAACAAAATAAAAAGTGGGAATAAATCAGTAGATACTATGCATAGTATATCTTGTTAGGTCATGAAATCAATAGATATAACTTTTTAGCCATTGGGTTGAAATTTCATGGGCAAAAATCCAAAATGGCCGCCACCGAAAAAGCATTTTTTCTCTAAACATGGCTAAAAAGTAACTTAAAATAAAAAGTGGGAATAAATCAGTAGATACCATGCATAGTATATCTTGTTAGGTCATGAAATTAATAGATATAACTTTTTAGCCATTGGGTTGAAATTTCATGGGCAAAAATCCAAAATGACCGACACCGAAACTAAATTATTGCGATATTTTCTCTAAAAATAGTCGTAGAGACTTGCTTTTGGTGTTAAACTGCACATTTTCGAGGTTAAATAATTAGTTGGTAGCTATACAATTATGATCTAATCAGTGTGAAGCAGTAAAATGAACCATTTCTCACTTATTTGCTAATACTACTTGAACGTCTGGATATAAGCTACTATTTTAGAAACGATCTTTACAGCTATAAAGCATGTGAATCCCCCTCAATACTATTCAAGCAAGATACTATATGTGTATTTCTTTTCTCTTTACAGGTAATGGTTAACAATGGCAGAATCATCACCTGCATGCCTTCTCCGTAACCGTATAAACTGTAAAACAAACAAAAACCCTTTGATGCCTGCTAGCCAAGAACGACTCAAGTATTTTAGCTGCTAGTAAATGTAGAGGTGATGGGTTGCATGCGGAATTAGAGACTTTATGAGAACATTCTTCCACAAACCTCTATGTCCACAGAAATTGTGTATCTACTCACACATCAAAGACACATATAGATCGCTACTTGGCCCGACAGAAAAAGATTTCAGAGGAACAGTGCTGGACTTACCTATAAGCTAAATAAGCTATAGCTTAGGGCCACACACCCTCGGGGGCCTCATTTTTTTAAATATATTTTTATTTTATCATTAGTTTTTATTCTTTAACACTAATTCATCAAAAATTATATATATATATATATTTTTTCTTTATCATTAACATTAATATAAAAAATAAACCCGAATTTTTTTAGAGAAGGGCCTCAAATTTCATATAGCTTAGGGCCTCAGCAGGTGAAAGTCCGGCCCTGCAGAGGAACCTGGCCACTTTGGAGAGAGATTATTGATATTGTCAGGTCGAGGAGTTGCAAGCCTTGTAGTTTTCCGGAGCAAGGCATCAACAAGTCTCCTGAAATTGATGTCTGATGACGATGATGATGAAGAAGCTGCCGTGTGTAAAGTAGCTAAACGCATAGCAGATGAATCCAAATCCTTGAAGCAGGACAAGTCTCGTTACAAAACAAGGTTGGACATTGAGGATATCAGTAACGATGCCAGTCTCACTCTTCTACATCTGCTGTCTTTAGTATCTGACAAGTTCAACGCTTCTCTGGAGGCAGCAATGATTGGGAACATGGTTACTGGTGTCGTTAACAGAAGTCCTACAGCACTACAAACTTCTTTGGGCATAGCTGTTAGAGACAGGTCGATCATTGAACTATTATATGATGTTGGTGTTTCCTCTTCATATGATGAGGTGCTCCGATTTCGTGCATCTGCAGCCAGTGCAGCTTCCAAGAGCCAAGAACACATGGGCCTGTCACCTGGTGGAAGTATGGTTTAAGTAGTTGCTGATAATTTTGATGCAAACATTTCCTCACAGAACGGTTTGCAAACCACCCATGCACAAGGTATGGTCTTCGAAGATGTCAAACCCAAAACTCACATCAGCTCCTGAGTTGAGGTCACTCCCACCAACATCCGAGGCCTTCGAGGAACATGTCTATCGTGCTCATTACCAGACAGCCATCTGGAGATCCGTTTTCTTCCAGACCCGCTCTCATTGGAACCCATTCATTATGGATGGTCTCAAGACAGCATCTGGTGTGTTATCTCCTGTACCTTTATCACCAGATGTATCATCAGCTCCCGTGGAAGTTCTAAAGAAGATACGATGCGGCTGTTCTTCTACACGTCCATGCGCTACCACCAGGTGCAGCTGCTCTGCTGCAAAATTGTCCTGTTCTATGTTCTGTGGATGTCATGGCTTGCAAGAATGTTGCAACGAACAAACAAGATACAACAGAGTTGATGAAACAGATGAGTAAACCAAACAGGCATAGTAACTCCATGTGGCTAGTCATTGTAGAACTGTTCATTTACCTCAACTGTGTGTGTGTGTGTGTGTGTGTGTGTGTGTGTGTGTGTGTGTGGTGTGTGTGTACCTGATTACTGAGTTATGTGCTCATCTAAATATAAGTGGTATTTTGGTTTATTATTTTTTTAACTCCATATAACATTATAAATTAGTCTAAATCATCACTGGTAGACCATGGATAGATATTTCATGCTATATACTCATTTATCCCCTCACTGAACATTCATGTTACTATTTGGCCATGTTTACAAAAAACGCTATTTCGGCAGCGGCCATTTTGGATTTATGCTCATAAAAAATTTCCCCAAGGGTTACAAAGTGGCATCAATTGGTTTCATGATCTGGAGGGCCTACCCTACCAGAATCAACAATAAAACATTGTATGTACTCTAAAACACATCTCAGGTGCACCGCTGCAGGACTATATAGGGAAGGAAACTCAAAGGAGATACCCAACTCTCGTTCCTTTAACAACATTAAAGATGTTACGAATTAAACGTAGCAGGGACAAAATTTTATGTTAAATAAGAGTATAATATTACAGTGAGTATAAATATGCAAAATAACTGCAGATTCATACACAGCGAGATAGAAAAAAATAATAAGCGCACTAACCCTCAAAAACCTTTATACTATTTAAGCGAAAGAATCACGACCTAATGAAGTGTGTCTCATTCCCACAACACATGCCTTCATATACGAGGCCATTAGAATAGCACAGACGTATCCCCCAGTTTCCGGATATCCCGTTTTGCGCAGTAACCATTCAGCACGCTGTATTCCGTGGGTGTGACGCGCCCCCACACGGACTTGAGACAGAAACCATTATACTCGGTTCAGTCGTTAACGAGTAATAACGCATAATAACGTTAACGAGTAATAACTTGATTTTCGGGCGTACGCCCTTTCTATCCTATACGCCTCATATATATATAGTGAGGAATAAGAGGACGAGAAGATGGTACATCTTTATTAACAGACGTTTCGGAAAAATTAATTTTCCAACATCAGTGATAAAAAATGAAAATAATGTAGAAAAGTGAACAAATATGATGGATAAATTTTTTATATGAAATATTTATGTGGTCATATGAAAATTATTTAAAATTAAAAAGGTATATAAAATATAGAGAGGTAAGACAAAGGTTGAAATAGACGAAGATTAAAAGGTGAAAAAATATTGAAAACAAACCTTACTGGGTTATTATACGGGGGTGGGGGGGTTGATCTGATTGTATAAAGGTTGGGAATGGTTGATTGTGGAAGTATCCATATTAGAATTGTATGAAAGCCGAGTGATAGCAGATTTCTTTTGCAGTGGTGAGTCAGAAGAATTATAGTCGTTGAGGATTGATTTCATACTAAGGATATATAGGGATTCGAGGATGCGGAGGTCGGTTGGTTGGTATGCTGAGTTGATAATTTTGAAATTGGTGGGAGGCAGTGGGTGATTGTGGAGGTGGCAATGATCCCTTATTGCTGATTTGGATGGTTTATTTAAAGGTTGTGATGTTCTGGTAGAAATGCCGCGATGTTCGTCTACTCTTGTCTGATATTGGCGAATGGTGCTGCCAATATAATTCGCTTTGCAGCAAATACAGTTCAAACAGTAAATAGTGAACGAAACGAGGAGCTGGGTTTGTTTTCTTTTAGGTTGAGATATAATTTAATGCTGTTATTTATTGTTAGTGAATAAAAATTAAAAGTTAATTTGAGGGTAAAGAGGGGTGAGTAGGTGGCGAAATTTTGATTGTATTTTGAAACTGATATAGTCGTAATAGGGAAAAGGAGATAATTGTATGTCTTTTTTGACGATGGGGACTTTAAGGGGGGTTGATAAATGTTGTTAAGAAAATTTCTAGTTAAGGATTGCAGTAAATGTTTTGGGAAAGAGTTATTAATGCTGAAATTGTGAATGAATTCTATTTCATTGTGGAAGGATAAGTAGGAAGAACAAAGATGATAAGCACGGTGGATTAAGATTTTAATGCTGTTAATTTTATATGGTGAAGGGATGTGGCTTAAGTAATTAGTACGTAGGTCTGTTTATGTCGGTTTTCAATATATGGAAGTGCTGAATTTATTTTGTTTTGTTATTGTTATATGTAGATACGAATAATTTTATTTATATATATATATATATATAATATATATATATATACACACAGTGTATATATATATATATATATACACACCTCAGTGGTGTAGTGGTTAGTGTCGCTGACTACGAATCCATCGGCTTCAGGATCGAGACCCAGTGACGGCAGGCGGCGCGCAGCAAACCTATCTGTTCATCCTTCTACACAATGAGAAAAAATTGCTTGGTAGATAAATGGGTACCCTGGGTAGCTGGTGGTAGCTGGGTAGTTGGGTGGGCTGCTGGTGGGGCGTGGTTCGAATTCCACGTTAAACTGTAGGTCTAAGGTAGAGTGAGAAGCTTGACCTTCGTCAGAATGAACAATTCAGGCGGAAGGTTAACGAAGGTTAATCAAGGTGTGTATATATATATATATATATATATATACACACACATTTTAACTGCAAACAACACACAGTATAATTAATGTAAATAACGACGTTTGTATAGAAGAACGTTCCGCACAAGATGAGGAGGGAGAACGAACAAATGAAAAATGAGGTAACCACCCGGGAATCGAACCCGGGATCTTCCGATTGCCGGTCAGATATGCTAACCACTACACCATGGGCCTTGATTTATCAGAAGTCGTAATTCTCCTACATACGAGCAGAAACCAATGCCCTGAGGGGGCACCTCCCGCATGCCGCACATATATACATTTTAACTGCAAACAACACACAGTATAATTAATGTAAAGAACGACGCTTGTATAGAAGAACGTTCGTTCTCCCTCCTCATCTTGTGCGGAACGTTCTTCTATACAAGCGTCGTTCTTTACATTAATTATACTTGTGTTGTTTGCAGTTAAAATGTATATATGTGCGGCATGCGGGAGGTGCCCCCTCAGGGCATTGGTTTCTGCTCGTATGTAGGAGAATTACGACTTCTGATTAATCGAGGCCCATGGTGTAGTGGTTAGCATATCTGACCGGCAATCGGAAGATCCCGGGTTCGATTCCCGGGTGGTTACCTCATTTTTCATTTGTTCGTTCTCCCTCCTCATCTTGTGCGGAACGTTCTTCTATACAAGCGTCGTTCTTTACATTTATATATATACATATACATATAATATTGTGAATAGTTTAATTTAGCAATAACGTGCCCTTGTTGGAAAGAGAACTAAATTTTCTCAGTTATTTAGACTGATTGCAAAGGTAAGAGAGACATAAAGAGAAGAAGATCACAAAAATAAAAACAAATTTAGACAGATTTACATAACAGAAGAGAGTCAGAAATCAGAAGCAATGAAGGAAGCATGTTTATCTTTTCAAGTTTGGTGTCATTGTGGCCATGCTGAAGGACAGTCTTTATCTTCCTTCACTCTTTAAGGTCCTACATTTATTATACAGCTTATACAAACACATTCATTAATTATTTTGTATGAACAAACTGGTTATAATATTTTTATTTATACGTAAGAGAATTTATTTCTTTTTTTTAAACTACAGTAAACTTAGCGATCAAACCAAATTTGGAATACTCACCCGTGACAATTAGACCGCAAACTGATAACAGTAGAAAACAAAAGAGAGAGAGAGAGTTCGAAACGAAGATATATAAATAGGGGAAAAGGCAAAATCTGAGCTAATGAAAGAATTTGTGACATCTAAACCTTAAAGGAATTGCGAGTCATAAACTTACGCTCTTATGATAATTTTTGTGTACAGAAGACGATTGACAAAAGTAAATATAGAGCTTTGGTTTTTTCATAGTTTTTGATTTGATAATAAAAGTCAATAAATAATAACAGATTTATTGAATCAATATATTTAAAATCGTGTTTTTACCCTTTGCATTATGTAAAGCTGACACACGTTCTGGCATTCTATTGATGAACTTTGCCATTTGTTTTAGAGGACAATCATTGTGGTGTCTATTTACATTTGTCAGTCTTCTGTATGTTTTCTCATGCGAGTTTTCAAGACTATGGAAGCTAGGAGGTTAGGGCAAACTGAAAAACGTAGTGTATGAGAACAGTCAACAAACTCAAAACAAATCATAACCAGAGATTTCTCATGTCATCATCAACACATGCACAGTCGGATGAACTGCCGTAAGCTACGTGTTTTCACAAAATAAACCATCGTGTCCAACTCTGTTTGGAGAAAAGAGGAGAATGCTTTCGACAGTTGTTTCAACTCCCTCACAAATTTCAGTTTGAATGTTTTGGTATTGTTTCTTTTATACATTATAATTTATAATTTATTATATGATAAATTATTGTAATGAAGCTTTAATTTACTATCTCCTCCCCTCCTTTTGAAACACCCTATATACAGGGTGGGAGAAAAGTCTAAGGATTTTATACATACAACTATTTAGTTAACAACATTATGCAGATAAGTGTTCAAATGATGAAACAAATCAAACAAAAAGTCTATAAGAATTTTATTCATAAAAATATTTTGTTAAATTGTAATTTAATCTTTAATCCGCTACGATACATTTGTGAATTCTCTCTGTGAAACTCTTCATTGTTCTTCTGAACATATCGAGTGGGCTCCTTTTCAGTTGTTCATCTATGCTGCGGCCAGGGGCATTCACATTTGAATAGATGAAGCCGGGAGTGTAGAGTTTGTCACGCAAAGAAGCCCAAAGCCAGAAATCACATGGGGTTAAATCAGTTGATCTGGCTGGCCACTCGATGGAACCTCGCGCCCAAGCCATCTTCCTTCAAAGTTCTTATCCAGAATCTCACGGGCAGCTGCAGAGTAATGTGGCGGCGCTCCATTATGTTGATAAAGTCAATTCCTGCCAAGGCCATTAGTAAACTGTGGTAAAAATTTATCTCTCAATACCTAGCAATAGCGTTTTCCATCCATCGTACCTCTTGATATGTCAAAGGAAACGAGTCCTGAATAACCAATGCACGCCCAAACTATTAGTGTAGAGCAGGGGTGGCGAACCTTTTTACAGTCGCGTGCCAAAAAAACATGTAAACCATAAAAAAAAATTCGCGTGCCCACCAAAGTTTATATATATTACACCAAATTATAAACATTAAGTCTACTATTTTATACTCATTATTGCAACGTTATTGCATTTTGCTTAGGCGTACCAGGCAAATTTGATCACGTGCCATAGGTTCACCACCACTGGTGTAGGGCCTAGCGGCCCGTTTTAATGGGTTTACCCAATCGTATTTTGGGATATTTTTTCGCCCAGTAGTGAATGTTGTGTTTGTTTCCTTTACTCGTTAAGCCGACGAAACATTCATCTGAAAATTTGATCTTTCTAACGAAATTGGATCACTGTTGAACTTTTGTGTCATTGTTTCAGCAAGCTGCAGCCGTCTATGAAAACCATCGTCGTATATGAGCTGAGAGTAAATGGGTTTGTAATCATGGTACCCTTGTGATTTCAATATTTTTGGGACTGAAAATTTGGAAATACCCAATTCCTGTGAAACTTTTCTCGTTGAAGTTGTTGGATCGACTTGAAAGTGGCCAGAACATTTTCTTTGGTGTTGTCTCCTGTCGCCGTTACTGGCCTTCCGCTTCTTGGACGATCTTTTACAAGGCTCCCTTTTCCAAAGGTTTGAACTTCCAGTATCGAAGAGTGGTTGCATTTGGTGGTGGTTTATTATATTTTTCTTGAAATAAACGCAAACTTTCTTCACAGTTATTATAAGAAGTAGCCCACGATACAAGATACACTTTTTCTTCATTGCTGTATTCCATCCTTACTGACATGGCGATGACTGGGGCTAGGTCCTAGGCCCTCCTGTTCTAAGCTATAGTTATTCCTGACCTTGTATAATTACCTTCAAAAGTATCGCATACGTTACAGTGATATCACTGGTATTTATTTATTATTAACAAATTATTTGTATGTACAAAAATCCCTAAAGAATTTTCTCCCACCCTACATACTATATCAGCTTCACCAACCTTACCTATATCTACAAAAATTACTTAGTATTTGATTGAAAAACGAAGGTTATGGGTCACTGGTGAACTTAAACTTTTGACTATTAATGTAGTACTAGTGTACCCGTGCCATCAAGAATGACGGCAAAATATATATGAACCACGAAAATGGAGACTGCTGCAGAAATAAGAAGACGATTGGCAAGAGAACGACAACGTAGGAGAAGAGCCTGCTTATTAAGTCAGGAATGATACCTTGAACACTGTTAGTATAAAAAAGGATAGGATCATTATAAAATATATTTATTATTATTCCCGTCGCTTCGCTGACGGTTAGACAGGCTAAACTACAAAAAAAGAACCCAGCCGTGAAAATTTTGAGCTTCACATTGTGTCAACATTTCTGAATCTGGTATCTCCCAAAACCTCCTCCTCACCATTCATACAACTTGGGGGCTAACCCACTCCCCCTTACCCCCACCCCTCCCCATTACCCCCACCCCTCCCCATTACTACACCCATCCCCCATTACCCCACCCCCACCCTTCCCCCCTGCCTCACCCTTCCGCCCACCCCAAACCCTTCCTCCCACCCCACCCTTCCCCCCACCCTCACCCTTCCCCATTGCTAAACTACAGAAAAGAACACAGTCATGAAAATCTTGAGCTTCACATTGCCGCCCGTAATACAATAATTCATATCTTCTAATTATTCCTATCTAATTCCTTCAGAGCGTGACACAATTCTGCAACAAACAGACAGACATATAAACAAACAAACAAAACTTGGCTATTATTATAATGGGGATTTTCATATAACAATATTGTGAAAAATATCATAGCTAAAAATAGCTCTACCAATAACTCAGGCATTATCTATAAAATTGGTTGTAAACAATGTGATTCCTTTTACATTGGTCAGACGGGAAAGGATTTGCACACGCGTGTAAAACAGCATCATTATTCCGTTAGAACGGGACAGTCGTCCAGTCGTCCAGTGCCCTTTTTGTCCATTTGTCCATTTGTCTCAAACTCTTTATTTACTTCAGTGTTCCTGAGGATGTCATTAGACGAAAGCGCTTGAGCACCAATTTGTTTCCTTTCCTTCGTGGTTTTTTTTCATCATAAATATTTTTCACGTGTTACTTTCGTGAAATAATTTTCATATACATATATACCTTGGAAATCTGTTGGAAGAAAATAAATCCCAAAGAAATAAATTTTTTAAATCTTTAAAATAATATAATTTTTATTAGTAGAGAGAAGACTTTCGATGTAGAACCTATATTTTCATTCAGGTTTGTAATAGTGAAAAATCACAATAAAAGAAATGAACAGGATAAGAAAAAATAATTAACATGTTTATTTATTAAGTCACTATTTTCCGGTTGGAGTTCTACAAAATTTCATGAAAAGGGCAAAAATAAGTAATTGAAAACTGAAAAATTACTGAAGAAATGGAAATTTCAAATGAAACAAAATATTCGTCATTTATTGCGTCCATGAGAAACTGTATAGACTCAGTTTGAAGTTACGTGGAATTGGGGGAGGGGGGGATGTTAAACAGTGGGAGACGAAACTCCTGCGGAATGCCGCGAAAGAAAACCAGATGAGAACGAGGTGCTTTCAGCCCCAAGAGAACCACTGTATTACAGTTACGTATATTTTGTACTTAAATATGATTACGTTAATTCTCCCCCCCCAAATTTAGCCAATAATTTATTGAAAAAAGGAAAGTTTTTAAAAATATTATCACTTACAAAATCCAAACTGAAGATAATAGTAATAAATATAGGTAATATATGATAGATAATAAACATGACGGTTTCTTAAGTTTAGATTTTTAAACTTATAATATTTAGTAAAAAAAAAACTTTCCTCTTTCAAGAAATTATTGGCTAAATTTGGCGGAGTAACATAATTTTATTTAGATAAAGAAAATACAAATTTTTGGATTAATAAATAATTAAATATTTAAGTTTATTTGATTAAAATAATATAATATTTTAGTTATACTTCGCAAAAAAGTAATTTCGAAATAAGAACTAGTTTATATTAAAAAGTTTTTAAATACAGTTGTAAATTCTTTTAACCTAAAAAATATATTGTTTTTAGAAAAATTCTTGGATCACCTGAAGGGGCCCCCAGCCTTCTTTAGTTAGCCTTATAAGGCTAACTAACGAAAATATCACGACTTA
>JAJOZX010011137.1:0-124966 GCA_023014485.1 Bathynomus jamesi
TACCCAAAAATGGGGAAAAGGAATTTATAGTTGAAGTTATTCATAATCGCGTATACGTATGTATAAATATGGGTAATAAGTGTGTGTAGCTAAGTAGGTATGTACAGTAGTGTGTAGAATATAAAAGTAATTGGTTCATCCCGTGAAGAACCGAATCCTTAGTGGTCAATGGTAAATCATGAAATTTTGGAGAACGGATTAGCTTAGAGGTTGGTTCAAATTAACTTAATGAAGGCAACAGGCAAGATTATATATTGTAAGCAGCAATTAAGTTTAAATAAATTCAAATAATCCAGAGTAAATATCAAACAGTTTCCTGCAATTAAATATAATTTATCGTGGCAGCCAATGATTTAAGAAATTAAGACTAAGGTTTGTATGATAAAATTAAGATATGATTAGTGAATTTCCTTTCCAATCAGTACGCCAATGATTTCAAGAGTGTTTCAGAGTGTGGGTAAGTGTAATTGGGTGAAAGTGTAATCAGTAGGAAAGTGAATTCGAATAGGTGTCAAAAGTAATAAAATTCAATCGGGATTATAGATTTTACGTAATAAATCGGTTGCACGTATTAAGGTAATTAAAATAAATACGCACTTAAAAGAACTTTAAATACTTAAAGTAAATTAAGTGGTATTGAAAACTGAATTTAGGCACAGAATTAAATTCGACTAGTAACCTTCATAGCTTTATATTAGCAGTATCTCACCATTAATATTGACCAGAAGTATCAGTACGGCAATTGAATTTTATTTAACGAGTTGATGGGGCATAGATAATAACAGGTTTTAGTGGAATTCATGGTAGGGGCACAGTTATGTTATTAGCAATATTGACATGGTGTAACAGAATTATTAGAAGGGGAAAGAGAGTGGCATCCTGGTATAGTGTCAAAATTGGCTATAATTTTGGTTGATACCTTGACAAATGGTATAAGAACATTTTAATGACAATTACTCAAGATTAATTGAATAAAAAAAAATCAAGCATAAACAGTTGAAAATAGAACTCAATTACGAGCTATACTGAACTGAACACTTATAGGTTATAAGTTCCGTATAATTAAGATTAATTTAAAAAATAAAACAAAAAAAAACTTAACCTAAATTGAGGGTATGTTCGGTCATACGGGTGAATTTCACGAACATACGGAGCCAGATAAATCAGCTGCATGGTTAGGTTGTCTTGCGATCGGGAATGTAGGTCATTCGGTTAAAGGTTTTCGCAACATGCCGGGAAGCAATGGACTGACCATACGAGCCTTGCTCACTCAAAAGGAGGTGGTGTATCGGGATTAAGAAGAATGGCTTTCACTGGTTTCAGAAGAGGATCCAGGAACAGCCAAAGAGTAAGATTTGCAAAGTAGAAGGCAAGAAGGGCGAAAACATGAATTCGCGGAAGAAAAATGAAAATGATCGATGGAACGATCATCTTATGGTAGTGAGGAATATTCCGCGCGTACAACTTCCGACGGAGGAGTAGGTTCGGGTTCGCTCCCGGCACCTATGGGCTTAGCCTCGGAATTAGGTGTAAATTCCTCTATTTGAAAACAACATCAAGTCATCTTCCTTAAAAAGGGATTTAAGCGAAATGACCAAATCGGAACTTAAGGGAGATGAGTTTTCAAATTTATTTGGAATAGCCAGAACACTGGGAACTTCAAGTTCCGGCCTAACTGTCACTGAAGGGGGTGACTCGCTCTCGATGGAGTCACAGGGGTCTACTGTGAAGACATTCGAGTCTTCATACTCAAAATTACCAAAAGTATGTTGGCTTTCTAGTCCTTCGTTCGTCGGAACTAGAACGGAACAATTGACAATTGATGAAGAATCTTCCCCATCTGGTAGCAGTTCCTTTTTATTTTGAACTGGTTCCAGGAGTCCGTCGGGCCCTCTGAAACGAGTCTTTCACCCTCAGCTGAAAAGACCGAAGAATAGGGGTGACAAACATACTCGAAAGGTGAGTTCTTTCCTCGAATTAGGCCTGCTTCTCTATCGGCCCAATAAAAATCGTGCGTAATAAGGAAATTCATCCCCAGGAGTAAGTCTCCATCCCAATTCAATTCAGATACGACCACAAATGGGGTCAGATAAGGGACTGAATCAAACTCAATAGGAAGGATGATTTCTCCGGTACTGTATTCTTCCCAGTCATCATCAATGCAGGTCAAACGAGAATGCAAATCGAATTTTTCCGTAGCCACCTTGAGTAACTTCTTGTATACGTATTGGTGAATGTAATTCGCCTGACAGCAAGTTTCAACAAGAGCCAAAACTGCTTGGTTGTTAATAGAAGTTTTCACGAAAATTTGTGGGCGTTCTTCAATGAGCTCCATTTCAAGAGTCCAAGAAGGCGTCTCCGAAACATGTGAACATGCTTCGTCTGCATCAGCGATGGTTTCGCACGAGGTTGGGGTATTGGGAGGAAAACCAAAATTTGGAATATCGCAATCAGGGGAATTGGGTGACCAACTGTAAAGACCTGATGTCGGCAATTGACAATACGTCTTTACGTGAGCACTTTGCTCTTTAGGAAAAGATTGCTTGCTACACTGCTCCGAATACCAAGTAACGGAGTTAAAACAAAACGGAGGGACGGCATGGTCCTCACTATAGTAATTTAAAAAGAAGTCACTGGGACATGATCGATTCGTTACGAAACTGTTACTGTCATCATAAACATCACAATGATTATCAAAATTCACAAAAACTGACTCGCCTACAGGACCTTGTGGGGCATTCTCCCCAGCTGCTACTACAGCAGAAAAAGCATCATCTGAAGCAAGATGACGGTCATCGTGACCAAAAAAATAAAAAACAGGGTCATCTTTCAGACCACTTAAACGAGGCGGCATTGCCGATTGGCCGTTGGCCGAAGTAAACTCAAAACAATTCGGGTCCTGTGGAGAAAAGTTATCAGAAACATGGTCATCCTGACCATCTAACGCGTCCTCTTTGGGACATGCATGGATATCCGATCCATCTAAACCAAAAACAACATCAGTAACAGAATTCGCGTCCTTTTTGGGACATGCATGGATATCTGATCCATCTAAATCAAAAACGAGGTCTTCTCGACCAAAGTTCACTGAATGAACTATATCAGCTGAACGCTTCTAGGACAAAATCCCCCCGTGGACAAAATCCCCTCGTGGACAAAATCCCCCGGACACAACCCCCCGGACACAATCCCCCCGCGGACAAAATCCCCCTAAGGCTTTATTAAAAAAATAAGAATACGACTGACTTTATTAAAGTTTTAACAAAATATCACGACTTAACCTAACCAATCGTCAAGGGCGTACAATTACCTAACCGGGCAAACAAATAAGAATACGACTGACTTTATTGAAGAAGAAAAATTAAAAACACAAAGTCAAACAAAATTCAAAATTTAAAAAGACAAATTAAAAGCAATTCCCTTAAGAAAATCAAAAATAGACCTGTTGTTATAGTCTTGTACAATTTTCAAAATGCGAGAAGAAGAAGACTTATACTTCTTCCTTTGCGGTTCTGTCGGCAAGCCAGCGATAATTTGAGAAATAAATGCCTGTTGGTAGCTTATTTCTTGCCCTAAAACTTTTAAAAATTTCCATATGTTTGGATGCGAGCATCCTGTTAGAGATGCAAAGCGTCTATGCCAGCCTTCGACATAAATAAATCCGTCACACAGTAGTTTTGTTTGACCTTTATTGCTTTTAATAAACTCCATCACTAAGGGTTAAATAACTTCCAACACCTCTGGAGATGGAAAATAAACTAAATTTATGTCTAAACTTAAATTTCACGAAGCCTCTTTTCTTATTCTTATTCTTATTGTGTTTTTAATTTTTCTTCTTTAATAAAGTCAGTCGTATTCTTCTTTTTTTAATAAAGCCTTAGGGGGATTTTGTCCGCGGGGGATTGTGTCCGGGGGGGATTGTGTCCGGGAGGATTTTGTCCATGGGGGATTTTGTCCGCGAGGGGATTTTGTCCACGGGGGGATTTTGTCCTGATACCCAACTGAACTAACTGAATCAGTTGAGTCAATGTCCGAATGACAAAAATTACTGACAATTTGAGGAGCAGTGTCTAAATCGTCGTACAAGTCATGGTCATCGGGACCAACATGGTTGTCCTGACCATGGTGAGAATAAGATAAATTCTGATTTTCAACATCAGTTGCACAGCAATCATCCAAGTTGTCTGAATTCACATTTAATAAAGAATTGGTCACATCCCCATTTACATTACAACAATTATTAACGTAGGTATCACACTTACTTTCAACAAAACTTTCATCATAAAAACTTTCAACAGAAGTTCCATCATAAAGACTTTCAACAGAAGTACCTTTATAATTACATAAATCAACAATTTCACTGTTGTCGTTACTGTTTTCAACATTAGCATCACAAAAATCATCATCAGGAGAGGCTGTGAGTTCTAGCCTCGAAGGAAATTCATTTGATGAACAAGCTGGAACCAACGGTTCAGAGACAACTGAGTCAGAGAAGAAAGTTGGGTTAGGATTACCCACATTTTCATCGTCACAATAAAGGTTCTGCTCGGGTGCCTCGCACCAGAGAAGGAAATAACGTCTTTTATCCCATTTATCGACGAAGCATCCATCCGAAAAGTCGAAATGGAATCCGTTGGGTCGTAGGGATTCTGGGCCAATAATTAAATCAAAATCGGGACAATATTCTGGCGGAACTAACGAGACACCTATACAAAAAAGACAATCACCAATCCACAAGTCAAGTTTAGTTTCCGCAAGGACAGGAATAAGGTTACCATCGTAATTCCGAATGTATGAAACGGATGGCGGTTCTTAAAGAGAGGACACAGCAATTTATCCGCTAAAGACGCAGAAACAAGACTGGACGAACATTTCGGATCAAAACGACCTAAAAGGGTCTCCTCTGGGCAACGGAGTTTGAAACCGATTTCGAGAAAAAAATAATCACTTTCTGGGGATACCGAATGTACAGAACTCAAAGAGGAAGTGGATTGGGAAGGTGGGTCAGAATAAGGTACACTCAACGCCTTTCTACCCAGACCAGAAGGGTCAACGGAATCACTCCGATTCTCTACCGAAACAACATTATCGGGAGATGCGTTTTCGCGCAACACTGAAGAATGGTTACACGACTCATGAGCAAGGGACTGAAGGAAAATCCGGAACTGGTGTGCTCGTGTTCTGCTGTTTAAACCTTTAACGTCAACGTCCCATTTGACGGATCCCTGCCTGTCACAGTACTTCGTGATTTCATGCAGACCTTTATATATATCATACCAAAAACGTTTAAATTCTACCCAAGACCATTGATATATTTGCCCATTGGACCAATCGATAAGAAAGGTACGGACGCGCGCGGCGTCACCGAAATTTGGGTCACAAGTGTCAAAAGCAAAACCGATTTTATCTGCCTCTGTAGTCAGACAACCTCTAAACGAATCGTCAATTTTACCGAACCAATCCTTAAAAGAGGGTTCTACAAATCTATTATTAACGCGACCGCGAAAATGAGGGACATCAACGGTACGTTTCAGTACGGAAAAGGGAGTTATAAGATTAACAGTAGTGCATGTCAGGGGGGGTAATGGTTTGGACATCGTTAATCATAACACGTGTCGTTGACACGGAAGTGTGTGTGTAAAACAAAAATAACCATGTAAGAGACAAGCAATAAAAAAAAACTAAATGGAACAAAGTCTAAGTATTTTGAATAAAATTGAAAAAAACGAGATAAACAATGAAACTTTTTTTCATATAGTTACGAGATAACGTAGAAAAAAATGGGCGACTCTGCATTTACTCCGGATGCAGCAATCGACGAGTAATTTTCGAATCTCCCAACGCTGAAGTCTCGTTGGCAAGGGTCGAAATTCGGTCAAAATCACACTAGAAAAAAGGGTTACAGTATAATAACGATAACAAATTTTCATTAAAATTAATGAAAAAGGTTTAAATTGAAAAAAATAAAAAAAAAGGAACCTAACCGGGTTCAACTAAATAAAAATGTGAGTTATGGGTATATACATCAGCATTCTGACTGATCGCATTTATGTCCCACAACAAAACCTAAAATGATATTATTTAATATCCTCAAACAAAAAAAATAGATAATTTTATAAAAAGAATTTAAAAAATTCAGATTTATAATCTGTTGGGAAAAATAAATACGTGAATACTGAATCAATGACAACGTCTGATTAGTACTGTATTTCGTATTAATATCGAACAGTTAATTAAAATCAATTAATTAAAAAAAAAATGATTAAGTGTTTATAAAGTCACTTCACTGTTTCACACTAAAAAGGGAAAAATAAAAGTGAATTAAAATTACTAAAATTAAAGAAAATGATAATTAAGGAAATGATTTAAAAGTAATAATTAATAATTAAAACTCATCACATAAACGGAGTAAAACGTTTTGGTGAGGCGACTGAGGAGAGTCAGCTGATGCCTCCAATCGTTTGGTGAGGCGACTGATTGCCACGACGGAGCACATAAACGTTGAAGGAAGATTGTAGATGGGAAGACGGTCGAACGGTTGATTGGAGAAAAATACGAACAATGATTCAAAAGTTGATTGAAGGTTAACGATGAGTTGTATTAAATTGAGGTTGCAGATGGTGGGGTTGGAGTCCAAGTTGAAGAGGTTGCGGTCGACGTCGAATGAGTGAATCCATGAAGTGTTTCAAAAATTGTTCAAAGTAGGGACATCCATTGATGGACGACGGTTTTTTCGGTGGGGGACTGAAACAGTCTCGGTGTTGGGGAACTAAAGCGGTCTCGGTGTTAGGGAACTAAAACAGTCTCGGTGTTGGGGAACTAAAACAGTCTCGGTGTTGGGGAACTAAAACAGTCTCGGTGTTGGGGAACTAAAACAGTCTCGGTGTGGGACCTCCAGTGTCGCGCATAGATTGTGCGAGCCTCTGCCCGCTTGCGACTTTTTAGGGTTAATGCACTTTGGACAATCCAACGAAGGTGGTCCTTGTTGGGTAAGCTCGGCCTTAGCCGAGAGCATCCGAGTACCAATGAACAGTTTCTACTAGGTTTTTTCCCGAAGGGGTGAATGGAAACACTTCACTTCAAAAATTGGAGTTTTAGTTCACTCATAAATTTTTATTCACAAAGTATATACAACGAGGCACTGATAAATAATAATCAGAAGTTTACAGGGGGAGAGGTTTTACCTCTTACGACAACAGCTCAAGCAGGAATTTACAGGGGTAGAGGTTCGACCCCATTTCACAATAGTTAAGGTGGGAATTGAAAGCGAGGAGGCTTGTCCTCCTCGAGTAAGAGTTACGGCAGGAATTTAAAATGAGGCGGCTTGGCCTCCTTGGTCTAAGCCTCAGGCAGGAATCTAGAGTCGGAGAGGTGCAACCTCTGGTATCAAGGGCTCAGGCAGGAATTTAAGGCGAGGAGGGCTCGGCCTCCTCGGGTAAAGGCTCAGGCAGGAATTTAAGGCGAGGGGGGCTCGGCATCCTCGGGTAAAGGCTCAGGCAGGAATTTAAGGCGAGGGGGGCTCGGCCTCCTCGGGTAAAGGCTTAGGCAGGAATTTAAGGCGAGGGGGGCTCGGCCTCCTCGGGTAAAGGCTCAGGCAGGAATTTAAGGCGAGGGGTGAAATAATAAAAAAAAATAAAACGTAAAAAGAATACATGTACGTAATCATGATCGTCAAGGGACATGTACGACTGCACAAAGTAGTGTACACAGTCGTCACACAATAAGTTGTGTGCGTAATCTAGACACGAGCAAACATACTGATAAGTTGATAGGGTATAAGTAGACAATAGGTAGATGAATGAATAAGTAATAAAATTAATAAAGGATAGCGGTCAAGAAAGAACATGGATGTATGAATGAGTATAGTTGAATAATGAGTATGGTTGAATAATATTTATATTGCATAACACCAGACAGGACACAACATATAAGTAATGACTTATAGAGAGTGAAGTTTTTATTATTATTAAAGAATTTACCATACATTGAATACTAAGGATAGCCTCATACTAAGCACGTGATCGAAACGTGAAGGAAACTAAGTTACTTTATGACGTCAGAGTGATTTACTCTGTACGTACAGTATAAGTCATTATTTGGGAGAAATCAAAGGAGACGAATTAGAGAGGCACAGCTAAGGGAGGGACATTCGCTGTTTACAGCGAACTTCTAATGGCACAAACATGGATACTGTTCAACCATAGAAATGGTAAATCGCATGGTTGTGACACTGCTCTCCCCTATGAAAAAGGATGTAATGGTGGGGTGGAAATTTATTTACAATATATTAAAAAAAATGAAACGGCGACAATTTCGGGTTGGATTAATCAAGGCAATTTAGTGGGAAGAATGATAATTATATTAATAAAACAAATAAAAAGAAATCAAGTGGAAAATTTTAAATTACAACAAAAAATTAACAAGGTTGAGGTTTGATTACTAGAATTGTAGTGGAAACTCTAGATCAACAAGGTATGAAAGTCCGAAGTTGTCACCTTTAAAAAAAAATTATAAGTATGATTAATTGTGGCAAACATACTACATAAACAATCTTATAAACTAATGAACCATCCAAGTTATTTCTGGCATTTCGACCTAATTATTTCAGTTAAAGTTCCAATTACGGGATTGAATCTAATTTAAGTTAAATTTTTAGTTTGTCCAACATTATAGTAACAAGATTACCTACTGAACCGTGATAGATTCGGAAAGATTTCCTGGGTTAAGATAATTTTAGGGAAAAAGATACATATATAGTAAATAATGGTTAAAAGGAAATTCAGTTTTTAAGGTCCAGGAATTTCCAATTCATATAACTATTTAAAGTGGAGTTTAATCCGTCAGAACTGACAGAGATAAGAATTTCCGAAGGTATCATGATTGTACAGTTAATAAACTAATCTTATTCACTATGGTAGGTAAAAATCGAATTAAACTTTAATGGTGGACGGAGTCTTCAGCAGTGGGAGCACGGTTGCAGAATGTAAACTTATTGCAAGTCCGAATAAGTTGGTAAAATATTAAAATTGATTTAAAGAAAAGTAAAATTAATTTATTGAAAACATGAAAATTTATCTAGTTACCGTTTTAGATACTTAGATATTGTTATCCATTAAGAATATCCAGGGAAAAGGATGATAGAATTTCGTAATAGATGATGTATAGATCTTGGGTCACGTATGTATTTAACTAAAGACGTATTGTCAATTGCCGACATCAGGTCTTTACAGTTGGTCACCCAATTCCCCTGATTGCGATATTCCAAATTTTGGTTTTCCTCCCAATACCCAACCTCGTGCGAAACCATCGCTGATGCAGACGAAGCATGTTCACATGTTTCGGAGACACCTTCTTGGACTCTTGAAATGGAGCTCATTGAAGAACGCCCACAAATTTTCGTGAAAACTTCTATTAACAACCAAGCAGTTTTGGCTCTTGTTGAAACTTGCTGTCAGGCGAATTACATTCACCAATACGTATACAAGAAGTTACTCAAGGTGGCTACGGAAAAATTCGATTTGCATTCTCGTTTGACCTGCATTGATGATGACTGGGAAGAATACAGTACCGGAGAAATCATCCTTCCTATTGAGTTTGATTCAGTCCCTTATCTGACCCCATTTGTGGTCGTATCTGAATTGAATTGGATGGAGACTTACTCCTGGGGATGAATTTCCTTATTACGCACGATTTTTATTTGGCCGATAGAGAAGCAGGCCTAATTCGAGGAAAGAACTCACCTTTCGAGTATGTTTGTCACCCCTATTCTTCGGTCTTTTCAGCTGAGGGTGAAAGACTCGTTTCAGAGGGCCCGACGGACTCCCTGGAACCAGTTCAAAATAAAAAGGAACTGCTACCAGATGGGGAAGATTCTTCATCAATTGTCAATTGTTCCGTTCTAGTTCCGACGAACGAAGGACTAGAAAGCCAACATACTTTTGGTAATTTTGAGTATGAAGACTCGAATGTCTTCACAGTAGACCCCTGTGACTCCATCGAGAGCGAGTCACCCCCTTCAGTGACAGTTAGGCCGGAACTTGAAGTTCCCAGTGTTCTGGCTATTCCAAATAAATTTGAAAACTCATCTCCCTTAAGTTCCGATTTGGTCATTTCGCTTAAATCCCTTTTTAAGGAAGATGACTTGATGTTGTTTTCAAAGGTAGAGGAAGTTTACACCTAATTCCGAGGCTAAGCCCATAGGTGCCGGGAGCGAACCCGAACCTACTCCTCCGTCGGAAGTTGTACGCGCGGAATATTCCTCACTACCATAAGATGATCGTTCCATCGATCATTTTCATTTTTCTTTCGCGAATTCATGTTTTCGCCCTTCTTGCCTTCTACTTTGCAAATCTTACTCTTTGGCTGTTCCTGGATCCTCTTCTGAAACCAGTGAAAGCCATTCTTCTTAATCCCGATACACCACCTCCTTTTGAGTGAGCAAGGCTCGTATGGTCAGTCCATTGCTTCCCGGCATGTTGCGAAAACCTTTAACCGAATGACCTACATTCCCGATCGCAAGACAACCTAACCATGCAGCTGATTTATCTGGCTCCGTATGTTCGTGAAATTCACCCGTATGACCGAACATACCCTCAATTTAGGTTAAGTTTTTTTTTGTTTTATTTTTTAAATTAATCTTAATTATACGGAACTTATAACCTATAAGTGTTCAGTTCAGTATAGCTCGTAATTGAGTTCTATTTTCAACTGTTTATGCTTGATTTTTTTTATTCAATTAATCTTGAGTAATTTTCATTAAAATGTTCTTATACCATTTGTCAAGGTATCAACCAAAATTATAGCCAATTTTGACACTATACCAGGATGCCACTCTCTTTCCCCTTCTAATAATTCTGTTACACCATGTCAATATTGCTAATAACATAACTGTGCCCCTACCATGAATTCCACTAAAACCTGTTATTATCTATGCCCCATCAACTCGTCAAATAAAATTCAATTGCCGTACTGATACTTCTGGTCAATATTAATGGTGAGATACTGCTAATATAACGCTATGAAGGTTACTAGTCGAATTTAATTCTGTGCCTAAATTCAGTTTCAATACCACTTAATTTACTTTAAGTATTTAAAGTTCTTTTAAGTGCGTATTTATTTTAATTACCTTAATACGTGCAACCGATTTATTACGTAAAATCTATAATCCCGATTGAATTTTATTACTTTTGACACCTATTCGAATTCACTTTCCTACTGATTACACTTTCACCCAATTACACTTACCCACACTCTGAAACACTCTTGAAATCATTGGCGTACTGATTGGAAAGGAAATTCACTAATCATATCTTAATTTTATCATACAAACCTTAGTCTTAATTTCTTAAATCATTGGCTGCCACGATAAATTATATTTAATTGCAGGAAACTGTTTGATATTTACTCTGGATTTGAATTTATTTAAACTTAATTGCTGCTTACAATATATAATCTTGCCTGTTGCCTTCATTAAGTTAATTTGAACCAACCTCTAAGCTAATCCGTTCTCCAAAATTTCATGATTTACCATTGACCACTAAGGATTCGGTTCTTCACGGGATGAACCAATTACTTTCATATTCTACACACTACTGTACATTAGGGTGGATCGATTTTACATTTGTTTCGATTTCTATATTCTAATAGAGACAAAAACTTGCGCATGCATGTGAAAATAGCCTCTGCAAAATCTTAGCTTAATAGGTAATCATCTTCTGCCCCCGGCAGAGCGATGAAAATCATATTTTAGTAGTCAAAAACGTATTTTAAACCCTAGCCTAGTCATAAAATTTTGCGTGTGTTATTTCATGCCTAAGCAACGATATAAATGCTATGGGAAATATATAAATGCATTATTTAAGACAAAGAGCCGATCTGAAAATATGTATATTCTACATATTTTCAGATCGGCTCTTTGTCTTAAATAATGCATTTATATATTTCCCATAGCATTTATATCGTTGCTTACGCATGGAATAACACACACGCAAAATTTTATGACTCTAGGCTAGGGTTTAAAATACGTTTTTGACGACTAAAATATGATTTTCATCGCGCTGCCGGGGCAGAAGATGAATACCTATTAAGCTAAGATTTTGCAGAGGCTATTTTCTCATGCATGCGCAAGTTTTTGTCTCTATTAGAATATGGAAATCGAAAAAATGTAAAATCGATCCACCCTACTGTACATACCTACTCAGCTACACACACTTATTACCCATATTTATACATACGTATACGCGATTATGAATAACTTCAACTATAAATTCCTTTTCCCCATTTTTGGGTAAATCACCTACCCCTTGCACTCTGCACATAAATACATACGTGACCCAAGGTCTATACATCATCTATTACGAAATTCTATCTTCCTTTTCCCTGGATATTCTTAATGGATAACAATATCTAAGTATCTAAAACGGTAACTAGATAAATTTTCATGTTTTCAATAAATTAATTTTACTTTTCTTTAAATCAATTTTAATATTTTACCAACTTATTCGGACTTGCAATAAGTTTACATTCTGCAACCGTGCTCCCACTGCTGAAGACTCCGTCCACCATTAAAGTTTAATTCGATTTTTACCTACCATAGTGAATAAGATTAGTTTATTAACTGTACAATCATGATACCTTCGGAAATTCTTATCTCTGTCAGTTCTGACGGATTAAACTCCACTTTAAATAGTTATATGAATTGGAAATTCCTGGACCTTAAAAACTGAATTTTCCTTTTAACCATTATTTACTATATATGTATCTTTTTCCCTAAAATTATCTTAACCCAGGAAATCTTTCCGAATCTATTACGGTTCAGTAGGTAATCTTGTTACTATAATGTTGGACAAACTAAAAATTTAACTTAAATTAGATTCAATCCCGTAATTGGAACTTTAACTGAAATAATTAGGTCGAAATGCCAGAAATAACTTGGATGGTTCATTAGTTTATAAGATTGTTTATGTAGTATGATTGCCACAATTAATCATACTTATAATTTTTTTTTAAAGGTGACAACTTCGGACTTTATCATACCTTGTTGATCTAGAGTTTCCACTACAATTCTAATAATCAGACCTCAACCTTGTTAATTTATTTGTTGTAATTTTAAAATTTTCCCTTGATTTCTTTTTATTTGTTTTATTAATATAATTATCATTCTTCCCACTAAATTGCCTTGATTAATCCAACCCGAAATTGTCGCCGTTTCATTTTTTTTAATATATTGTAAATAAATTTCCACCCCACCATTACATCCTTTTTCATAGGGGAGAGCAGTGTCACAACCATGCGATTTACCGTTTCTATGGTTGAACAGTATCCATGTTTGTGCCATTAGAAGTTCGCTGTAAACAGCGAATGTCCCTCCCTTAGCTGTGCCTCTCTAATTCGTCTCCTTTGATTTCTCCCAAATAATGACTTATACTGTACGTACAGAGTAAATCACTCTGACGTCATAAAGTAACTTAGTTTCCTTCACGTTTCGATCACGTGCTTAGTATGAGGCTATCCTTAGTATTCAATGTATGGTAAGTTCTTTAATAATAATAAAAACTTCACTCTCTATAAGTCATTACTTATATGTTGTGTCCTGTCTGGTGTTATGCAATATAAATATTATTCAACCATACTCATTATTCAACCATACTCATTCATACATCCATGTTCTTTCTTGACCGCTATCCTTTATTAATTTTATTACTTATTCATTCATCTACCTATTGTCTACTTATACCCTATCAACTTATCAGTATGTTTGCTCGTGTCTAGATTACGCACACAACTTATTGTGTGACGACTATGTACACTACTTTGTGCAGTCGTACATGTCCAGGGCCGGATTAAGACCTTTAGAGGCCCTAAGCACTTAAAAGATTTTGGTCCCCCATATATATGTAATTCAAAATATAAACAAAAATAAACCATAAAATAAACATCACTTGATACAACAGCAATATAGAGAGTTTATAGTTTCTTTTATTTTAATATTAATTTATATTACAATTCTATAAACCTAAATCTTTCTGTAAAACAATACCAAATGATTATGTAAAATATATATTTAATATTATATGCACAAATCACACGTTCAGAATAACTTCCTATAGCACACGAAAATATTTAATCTATATGTATTTTTAATATGGCGCTCAAAGATTTGATATAAACAAAATAATAACGCAAAGCGTAAAGTGTGTGATTACAACGAAATATATTTATTCTCTCAAAAGGGTTGTTGTTCACTACAAATTCAAACAATGAAAAAAAATAAATACTATATATGAATATATATAATTCAGTTTTCAACAGCTTATAGGCTATAAGCCGCGATTATAATAGTATAATAAATCCATGGTAAATCCGACAATGGAAAATTTCTGTGGTGCCCCCCTTCCCTTGATGCCCTAAGCACGGGCTTATTTTGCTTAATGGTTAATCCGGCCCTGTACATGTCCCTTGACGATCATGATTACGTACATGTATTCTTTTTAGGTTTTATTTTTTTTTATTATTTCACCCCTCGCCTTAAATTCCTGCCTGAGCCTTTACCCGAGGAGGCCGAGCCCCCCTCGCCTTAAATTCCTGCCTGAGCCCTTGATACCAGAGGTTGCACCTCTCCCACTCTAGATTCTTGCCTGAGGCTTAGACCAAGGAGGCCAAGCCTCCTCATTTTAAATTCCTGCCGTAACTCTTACTCGAGGAGGACAAGCCTCCTCGCTTTCAATTCCCACCTTAACTATTGTGAAATGGGGTCGAACCTCTACCCCTGTAAATTCCTGCTTGAGCTGTTGTCGTAAGAGGTAAAACCTCTCCCCCTGTAAACTTCTGATTATTTATCAGTGCCTCGTTCTGTATATACTTTGTGAATAAAAATTTATGAGTGAACTAAAACTCCAATTTTTGAAGTGAAGTGTTTCCATTCACCCCTTCGGGAAAAAACCTAGTAGAAACTGTTCATTGGTACTCGGATGCTCTCGGCTAAGGCCGAGCTTACCCAACAAGGACCACCTTCGTTGGATTGTCCAAAGTGCATTAACCCTAAAAAGTCGCAAGCGGGCAGAGGCTCGCACAATCTATGCGCGACATATATGTTACACAAGCCACTCGAGTTCCCATAATACCCCATGTTTTATCTTCAATATTTAAAACAGCCCTTGAAATAAACCTCGAGTGTCATCGACTCGTGCGACGCTTCTTTGTTCTTAAATGGTTGCCTCGGCGCTTTTTGGACTCGTAGGAGGGATGGAGCACGAAAACAGATGCGCACCCGTCAGAAGAGATCTGGCGCTTCGTCGGGAATGAGTGAAAGGCCGGGTAGCGCTGGAATTTCTCCGAGTAGGCCTTTGAGAGAGTTTGCTCGTAAAAAACTAAATTTGAGAGTTATTGAGTGAGATTCGAGATTTGAGTTAGAGATGTTGAGTTGAGAGAATATGAGATTTTGAGTTTATGAGGAAATAGTGAGAGCCGTTAACCTAAACTACTGCGAGGGATGTAGTGGATGGGCAACGAGAGAACTTAAATTATTTAATTAATGTTAAGACTAGTTTAAGCAAAAACCTGAACTTGACCGTACTATATTTCAAATTCGAGACTGAACTTGTAACCAAATGTGACTTAAATTTATTGATTAAAAGCTATTCAAACCAACTATTTCATTATCAAATACACACTAAAATCGGAGGTACAGAAGTAAGCGGAAGATACAGAATTCACGCAGAGGGTCACTAACTTAAAGAAAGATCTATTATAACTTCAATTTACTCATCGAGCATTTACAGTGACCTTCGAGAATAAACAATTTGTAATAAGGAGGTTAATAAAAAAGGAGGTCATTATGCAGAAAATGACATGGCCTGAAGTTGAATTAAAAAATACATTTTTCTAGTGTATTTTGGTGTGCTCTGTTTAAATATGACCTTCATTTCTTGTGCAAATGAACAGAAATATGTGTTTGGGCCATGCAATGACAACTGTATCCCTATTCATTTGCGCAAGAAATGAGGGTCATATTCAAACAAAGCACACCAAAATACACTTGAAAAATGTATTTTTTACTACATTTTATACAATAACGCATTACCTAACATGTTCATGTTACGAGATTTCACAACAACGCATTACCACAGGAAACGCGCAAAACACCTCAGAATTAACCAGAAAAGTTTGCTCTCGTCATTTTCGTTTAAACTAACGAAAATATTACAACTTAACCTAACCAATCATCAAGGGCGTACAGTTAACCTAACCAGGCATTCAGTTGACCTAACCGGGCATTCAATTAACCTAACAGGTTAATATTGGTTATTTCACCTAAATAGCTTCTGATCTTTTCGTATTATCATCTAGGGCACATGACGAATCAAGTTCTCAAAGTCGAAACCACACGAACGGCACATCATAATTCTACCACAAACACCACCAAACTGAATCCAATTAAAAAAAAAATAGCCAAAGCAGAAACCAACAAACTAATTAAATCGTAGAATAACATGACGTCATACCACCCCGACTACAAATACACTAAATATATTGTAGTGCCTTGCACCACAGGATTATCTTCTATTAATGGAAATTGGCACAAATTGGCACGAATGAAATATTTTAAATCTAAATAAATAAATTACAAATTAAATGTCCAGTTAAACATGTCCAGTGATTAATTTTAATTCTTAAGCATCCAATGAATAGAAATTTAAATAAAAATTGAGTGCAATTATTAAAGAAGTTCAAAGCAAATATAAAAATATATTTTGTGCCTTTCAAACAATGTAAATTTTGAAGCATGGTGTGACTAGATTTGAATTTACTTTTAAGGATTCTTTTAGTTTGTTAGTAAAATCGTTGAACGAAGAGCGCATTAACAACAACAAGAGATACCAAGTCTCCCGCCATTATTAGTAGGCTGACCATATTTCCTTGAGACAAAAACGGGACATTGGGATGGCAAAAAAGGGACGGGGTTATGTAATATTCTGTATTCATGAAAAAGTAAGTAAATAAACCGGGACAAAATTGACATTTTTATTAAAACGACGGGACGGCCAGGAAATATAAAACAAACGGTACTGTCCCGTTCAAAACGGTACGTATGGTCAGCCTAATTATTAGTCCAGTCAATCTGTGATTGGACCTGGAAGTAATTTTAACAGAAATGGTTTTAACTGTTTTCGCACCCTTACCTCAACATAAATGATATATTAAAAACTTACCACAAACGGGCCAGGCCAATTTCCGTAAATCCAAGAGGCCGCCGCTACCATCGGTAACAATAAAGTGGCACCAAATTTGTACTATTCAATCAATTTCTTATTGTAATATATCATTCTGTAGGTTTTAATGGTCAACGAAACCATTAAAATGGATTAGAATAGTGTCTGATGCTTAGTTTGTCAATTATGGCGGCCATCATGAATTTTCAAGATGGCCGACGAGTGAAAAACCTGCATTTACTTATATCTTCGTTTCTAATATATATAGGTTCACAATTTTTGTGTCTAAACATACATTTTCAGGGTCAGGGATAATTATAGCACTTAGGATATTGTCAGGTGGGCGGTAGACTCACCATGACTGCCATCTTGGATTTTCAGGATGGCCGCTATGCGAAATCATATATGATCCGAGTTTCTTAATACGCCTGAATCCTAAACTTGGCGCTTAAAAATGTAATTACTTCCAGGTCCAATCAGTTTCTAAAACAAAATTAACACTAATTTTGCAATAAAATTAATTAATTCTATTATTTTGTTTCAGGTCAAAATAGATTCTGAACGTTTCGAAACCTGTGCAATATGTAAAGAAGTCATAGATGACCGTGATTCTTATGTGACACTAACAGAAAAAGGTGCCTTGGGTGTTTGCAATGCTAGCAGAGAAAGAGACGATGACATTTTTGTCACAGCTGGAGACAAACTACACAGATCATGTAGAGATCCATATATTAATAAGAACATTGCATCTTACAATAAAAAGAAAGCATCCACATCTTCTGATGCCACTGCATTTAAACTTAGTTTAAGATCTGATCACGACTTTAATTACAAATTGGATTGTTTGTTCTGCAAAAATCGCATCACCGAAAGAGATAAACGGGACAAGAAAGTTTCTCAAGTGATGTGCAAGAATCGTGAGTTTGATATCAGTATTCTAAAAGTTTGCGAACAGCGCAAGGATGGCTGGGCAGTTGATGTAAAAGGGGGTATAGCTTTTGTAAATGATTTACCTTCAGAAGATGCGGTGTATCATCAAGCATGTAGTACTAACTTTCATATTGGAAAAGGTATTCCAAAACTATACGATAGTAACACACAAACGAGTCAAAGTTTAAAAAGGGTCGGCCTTATGATGAGTCTCAAGAGTCTGCCTTTGCTTTTGTGGCGAATTATTTGTGAGAAAATGATGATGAACAAACCACAATCAATGATCTTTTGTGAATAATGCAGGATCATCTGAAAGATTCATCAAGTCATGCATATACTTCCAAATGGCTGAAAAGTCGTTTGATGGAGCATTTTAAAGATGAAATTGTTGTCACATTCAGATTAAAAACCAAGAATATTCTCTACGATTTCTATAAAAGCAAGAAATCAGATGACGTAGAAACTGAAAAAAATCGCATTATTGAAACTGCGGTAAAGCTGCTAAAAAGTGAAATTAAAGAATGCGATAGTTCTTCAACAATGTATCCATCCACCCAAGACAGAATCTCGTGCCCGTTGCAAAGAATTTCTTCCCAAATCTTTACGATTACTGCTTGAAAGATGTTTGTTGCCAAAAGCAGTGACCTACGAATTGCCTCTATTGGGCAGGCAATAATGCAAGCAGTCAGACCAAAAGCAATAATTGCCCCACATCAGATTGGCTTGGGAGTGCAAATGCATAGACAATTTGGATCAAGGTTTTTGATTGACTCTTTACACAGTCACGGATTTTGCTCTTCCTACTCAGAGGTTCAGAAGTTTGAAAGAAGTGCGGCGTATCATCAGGGGACAGAAATTGAAGGAATTGACAATGAATCTTTCATGCAACATGTTGGTGACAATACTGATCACAATATTAGAACAATCGATGGTCTAAATACATTCCACGGTATGGGCATAATTGTTACAGTTACTCCCAAGGTAGCTTCCACGAAATTAGTGCCAAGAATAGATGTCACATCAAAGGAGATCGTGGACATTTGCAGCATCGAAACTCACATATTTCGCTCGCGCAGAAAATCTTCTTGCGCCTTAACATACAAAGATTTGCATCAATTTCAATTTCATGCCGATGATCCAACAAGTTGCTTCAACATTTTATGGAATTGTGCCTGGATGCTGAAACCTCAACGACCACTGTGGAATGGCTTTATGCAAATGGTGCATAAAGGAGAGCACCCTGGACAGGCTTCCGTTATATTCATGCCGATGATCGATATGCAATCCAGCGACGAATCGTGTATTTTGTCAACCATGCATTTTGTGTCTGAGCAAGCAAGCGCTACAACATGTCACCGGTACTAACATTTGATCAGCCACTGTACTGGAAGGGAACTGAAATCCAAGAAAGTGTGGATGATGCAAGCCCTTTGAAAGAAATAGTGTTGCGACTTGGTGGGCTCCACACTGCCATGAGTTTCCTTGGATCTATTGGGTATCTCATGATTTCTTCCGGACTGCAGACAATGTTAGAAACTGTCTATGCTGAAAACACGGTGCCCCACATGCTAAGTGAGAAAGCAATATCTCGAGCCGTTCGTGGTCATCTACTAGTTGTAGGTGCCCTTCACGCAATAATGATGTCAGAAATATACGAGTGCCCTATTAAGTTAGACAATGATGAAGAATACACTCAGTCAGAAGATGTTTTCAATTTTGCTGATAACTTAGATTTAATACAGATCTCAGATTTACTTGATAAATCAATCTCAGGAGAAATAAGTTCGGAAGATGTAGAAAAGGAGGAGGTCTTCAAAAAGATGATTGAGAAACTGGAGAACTACAAACATAGCTTAGATTCCTCGAGAATTGCAAAACTGTGGTTCCAATACATAGAAATGGTCGAAATACTATGCACATTCATAAAAGCCGAAAGAACAGGAAACTTCCTTCTTCATTTACTGGCAGAGTATAGCATGCTACCATTTTTCGCAGCGTCTGGACATTTTGCGTATGTTAAGTCAACACGCATCTATCTTCAAAAAATGTTAAATCTAAAAGACACACATCCAAATGTTTGCGCAAAGTTTAGAGAAGGCTATCATGTTGTTCGCAGAAGTAATAGATTTTGGGCTGGACTCTCAACAGATCTGGTTATAGAACAAGTTCTTATGAGGAGTTTGAAAACAACAGGTGGACTAACTCACGGACGAGGAATGACTGAGGTACAAAGATCAGTTTGGCTACTGTCGACACCAGCCTGTGCAGAAATAAACCCTGCGATGCAGGAAGTTACAGATGTAACATATGAAGGTAGTGAGCAGCATAAAGAAACAAGACAGGCACGACTTGAAGGAGATTTCAAAGATTCATTGAAAATCTTGGCGTACGCTGTGGCAAGAAACACCTTCGACAACCGAAAAGAACTCATGAGCATTGACACAGGAGAAATTGCTATTTCAACTGTCAATGTAGACAATGCCAAGGTTATTGGAAGCAACATTCTTGCTTCAATGTCCGGAAAACCAGTTGCAGATTATACGTTCAAGAAGAAAGATGTGGCCATAACAATGAAAGCAAGATCAACTATTAAGATAGATGAAGAAGTTATTCCCGTTGATCCTCTCTTGTTATTCCAACGTCTAATAACCACTGTCAGAGGTATGGGATCAGCTGTAGACTTGGAGACAGCATTCTCGTATGAGCTGTGCACATTTCCTCCTGCACTTATAGAGACAGATGGTTTGTTAAGGGAAGCAAATAGACCACAGCTAGCAAATTCTGTCTGGTCTTCAACTGCAGCTGATGAATCGGATGCTTCACTTCCTATAGATATTTCATATGTCCTCGATGGAGGATCCTTACTCCACAGAGTACAATGGACAAAAGGAAGAACATACAACGAGATTTGCAAAACTTATGTAGAATACGTCCTCAAGCATTACGGAGAGGGAACAGTCGTTGTATTTGATGGGTATGACGGGAAGCCTTGTACCAAAGATACAACCCACATTCGCAGAATGAAGCTAAATATGAAGAAAAACGAGTTTCTTACTAACCTCAACAACAAGCAGAGATTTCTAGTAATGTTGGCGACTAAAATGAACGAAGAGAACATGAAAGCAATCCAATCATCTGGTGATGCAGACCTTTTGATTGTAGAGACAGCAATTGAATCTGCCAGAACTAAACCAAGTTGTTATTGCAGAAGATACCGATCTACTCATTCTCCTGCTCCATCATGCTGATATAGATGGTCACAGAATATTTTTCACATCAGAGCAAAAAACTCGATCGAAAGCGAAAACCAAACTGTGGAACATCAAGTACGCTAAATCGAAATTAGGATTGAAGATTTGCGAAGCAATCCTGCTTATTCACGCCTTACTTGGGTGTGATACAACGTCCAGATTGTTCTCCATTGGTAAAGATGTGGCCCTGCAAAAGTTTAAGAAAGACGAAAGCTTTCAACGCTTAAGCCAAGTTTTCAACAACTCAACATCAACAAGAGAAGAAGTTATTATTGCTGGAGAAAAGTTGTTGCTTATTGTTTATGGCGGAAAAAAAGAAAGCTCGCTTGATAAGTGTAATAGCGTGGGGTAGACACCCCAGTTAGGTTACTTAGGTTCTAGCAAACAATCAAAAGCACTTACCGGTGCGTTGAATTAGGTATTCTTTGAAGCCTACCGTTTTATTCCTGTGTCCCACAAACAGCCTACCTAACTCTCTCTTACATTACCAATTTAGAAGCTATAGACATTACCCCTAACTATACTTAAGTACGAACAACTTCCTACCCGATTTGTCACCTTAGAAACATCACCTAATTATACTCAGCACCAAAGATTAGGTCAGAAAGGAAAAAACATGTCTAGGCCAGACCAAAGCAATACGAACAGCCGCGTTGGTTCGTTTATGACTTGCTCTTGCCATTCAGCTTAGATTTAGTGATATTTACCCTCTAGTGACTTTTAGACTATATACATAATATATATATATACACGTCACCTCACTCCTCCCCTACAAGTTTAGTCTGTCAGGGGATGAGGGACCCTAGACGACCTGCGGAGCGGGGTTGATGTAGTAGGATTAGGTGCAACCTGTATAGGCGGGCAAGTTGAACCATTTTCCGGAGGATCAGTTCTCTCTTCCGGAAGATTCTGGTCCTTCTGCACTTCACGTTCCCATATCTGGTCCTGATGGCGTTTAATAGAACGACCATCTTCTAGTTGGCACTTCAAGGAAACAGGGCCCGTTCTCTCCTGCACAGTTGCAGGAACCCATTTTGGTCCAGCCCCATAGTTGCGAATCATAACTGGATCATTAGGTTGCGCTTCTAGAACTCTCTCTTTTAGTGTCGTGGTACAACTTCTGTTTTTCCTGATGGCGTAAAACTCGTTGTTGTAACGTTTCGTTTGGACGTAACAAATCGAAAACTGAACGAATTCCCCTGCCAATCAGAAGTTTAGAAGGAGACACCCCCGTCGTGGTGTGTGGTGTTATTCGATATTTAAACAAAAATTTATCCAACACCACTTGCATTTCCTCCCACGAGAATGACGCAAGGCCGACTTGAAAGTACGGACCATGTTTTCCGCGAGACCGTTAGTAGACGGTGAAAAACACTAGACCGGACATGTCTAATGCCATTTAGGTGGACGAAGGAACGAAATTCCTCACTGGTAAAACAAGTACCATTGTCGGAAACCAGGACTACGGGTAAACCCCATCGAGCGAAAACCGAACGGAGTAAGCGAATAGTAACACCCGAAGTCGTGGAAGTGGTTGGAAGAATTTCCACCCACTTAGAGTAGGCGTCCACAATGACTAGGAAATAAGTATTATTTATAGGACCTGCATAGTCAACATGGATCCTATGCCACGGTATAGTAGGCCATTCCCAAGGATGAAGTGGACTTTTCCTTGGGAGATCTCTGTTCTCTAGGCAGCTTTGACAGGAACGAACCAATGATTCGAGTTGTCCATCTAAACCAGGCCACCAGAAATAAGCTCTCGCCAGCTCTTTCATTTTTGTTGCGCCCATGTGTTCAGCGTGAAGTTCCTTCACTAAATTCGACCTGCCTTTATTTGGAATAATCACTCTGGCCCCATAAGAGACAACCATTTTGAATCGAGAGGCCAGACTGACGTTGATAAAAAGGCTGTAATTCACTCTCAACCTTAGTAGGCCAACCAACTGAGCAGAAATGGATGACCCTAGACAGAATAGGGTCTGATTTTGTACACTGCTCTATTTGTACCGCAGATACTGGAGTGGATTCCAAAAACTCACCAAGTGAACCCATTCTGTAGGTATAGGTACACAATCATTTGGATTTTCTAAGGGCAACCTACTTAGCGCATCAGCCGTACCTAGAAGTTTACCTGACCGATGTACTAAGTCAAATTTATAGGCTTGTAGAATCAGTGCCCATCGTTGAATCCTACCTGAGGTCATAACTGGAATATTTTTATTAGGTGAAAATAAACCTAAAAGAGGCTTATGGTCAGTAATTAGTTTAAATTCATGACCCCATAGATAGAAATGAAATTTTTTTACTGAAAATACTAAGGCTAATGCTTCACGTTCCACTTGTGCATATCGTCTTTCCGTCTCGGTTAGTGTTCTAGAAGCAAAACAGATAGGCCTATCTACACCATCAATGTGGTGAGATAACACTGCCCCAATTCCATAAGAACTGCTGTCTGCTGAAACTACGAGAGGAAGTTTAGGATCATAATGCACTAGGAGAGTGGACTTTAGTAGTACGTCCTTGGAAGCCTCAAATGCTTCCTTTTGAGTTTTCTCCCATCTCCACTGTTCCCCAGATCGTAATAGCTTATTTAGGGTTCAAGGAAAGTCGATGCATTAGGCAAAAATTTCCTACAAAAGTTTAGGAGACCTAAATAAGCTTGTAACTGTGTGATGTTTTGTGGAGGTGGTGCCTTTTCTATTGCTTCTAGTTTATCCACCGTTGGATGAATGCCTGAGGCATCTATGCGGAACCCTAAATATGAAACCTCATTAGTGACCCATGAACACTTTTCTCTCTTTAGCTTAAGTCCGGCATCCCGGAGTCTTTTTAGAACCGTGGTTAATCTAGTTAGGTGTTCTTTTTTAGACGAACCTGAAATGAGGACATCATCTAGAAAGCAAAGTACCCCTGGAATGTGACCTAGAACTTGATCCATTGTCCTCTGAAAAATACCCGGAGCCGATGCTATTCCATAGCATAGCCTATTGTACTTATATAGGCCTCGGTGCGTATTTATGATAGTTAATTCTTTAGAGTTTCGTCTAAATTAGTTGAGCATAGGCTTGGGACATATCGAGTTTTGTGAAATATTTACCCCAGCAAGATAGCTAATCATCATCAGGCTTGGGTATAGGATAGCAATCTAGAAGGACGGCTCTATTTGCTGTTAAACGGTAATCCCCACATAACCGCACAGACTCGTCCGGTTTTAGTACAGGAACTACTGGGGCAGCCCACTTAGCGTGTGTGACTGGTTCAATAATTTTCTTTTAGCAGCCTGTCAATTTCTAAATCTACCTTCTCCCGTAGTGCATGCGCAATTGAACGAGCCTTACAA
The DNA here is from genome assembly GCA_023014485.1 of Bathynomus jamesi. Taxonomy (NCBI): domain Eukaryota; kingdom Metazoa; phylum Arthropoda; class Malacostraca; order Isopoda; family Cirolanidae; genus Bathynomus; species Bathynomus jamesi. Next base: position 24,735 of record JAJOZX010011137.1, read on the forward strand.
AATTTCGGAGTTACATTAGGATCTACTTCTATGCAGACCTGATGGCCTTTTAGGTTGCCTACTTCAGGCCCAAAAATAAGAAAACTCCTTTAACAATGAGTCTATGTCAGATGGATATGAGAGTGTATGCACATCTGCCTGACCCTTGGCAAGATTTTGTCAATCGGCATTTTCAAAGCATCAATCCAATCACGGCCTAGTAGAGTAGGCCCTTGCTCATCCACCACTAAAAGGGTTAAGGGATGAGACAAAGTTTTCTGGTTGAGTGTAACTGTGACGTATGCTTCTCCATATTTTTCTTCAAGATAGTTTTAGAGGCATGTAGTTTAGGTGCATTTCGGAAAGTTCCCTCAAAAACCTTCCTGGACATGACAGTCCGGGCAGCACCTGTATCCAGTTCTAGAGGAACTGTAATTCCATTTAGGCCTACATCTACAATATATGGGCCTGTATTATTCCCACTTTGTTGCTCATAAAATAGGTACTCCACTCCAATGTTCGAAGTATTTCCCCTTTCAGGATTTACACTAGAGAGGCTAAAATTAGAATTTTCACCCTTCGTTTTCTTTGAAAAACACACTTTAGCTATGTGGCCTATTTTACTACAGTTTCGGCAATCTTTCTTCCAATGGTGTTTTCCACACCCTGTACATGGCTTGGAAGGCTTAGTAGAATTAGTAGGCTTAGTCGTATTCGCCTCATACTTTTTATTTGCCTGTCTAGTAGGCTCGTTAGGTCTGCCAGGCCTAGAAGATTTAAAGCTATTTACGTGTTGGGCTTTACTACTATGATTGCCAAAAGCTCTAACATCTTTAGCAGCTGCTTCTCTAGCCGTAGCTATTTCTACAGCCTGACTAAAAGTTAGGTCCTGTATGGCTAATAGGGCTCTCTGGGTAGACTCCTCTTTGAGACCCATTACAAACCTATCTCTTAGCATTTCATCTAATTTGTCCCCAAATTTACACGTACGGCTATGGCTTTTTATTCCTGCAACAAACTCTGCAATGCTTTCATTTCCCGTCTGATGCCTTGAATAAAATTTGAAACGTTCATAGATGAGAACTACTCGGGTTTGTAGTGATCGGTTAGGGCCTGTACCAATTATAGGTGCAAGTTTCCGGTGCTTTAGGAGAAACTAGGTCCATAACTAAACCAAACGTTTTAGGGCCTATTATAGTTAAAAAGGTAGGTACTTTCTTAGCATCCGGAATGGAATTTGCCTCGAAAAACAACCTCACCCTAGTGGCATAAGCTTCGAAGTCCTCCCCAGAGTCTTCGTAGGGACTTATATGGCCAATCACCGACATGCTAGAGCAAAACCGAATTAGGCCAAATCACGTGAAGTAGGTTAGATTGGGTTTAAATTTGATCTAGTTACTCCCCAGTTAGGGTGAATAGTGAATTGTATTAGAGTTAGGGCTGAGTAGGAATTAGTTTTAGAGTTAGGGCTGAGTAGGAATTAGTTTTAGAGTTAGGGCTGAGTAGGAATTAGTTTTAGAGTTAGGCCGGCGGGACCTACGCTATAGTACGGTAGCTTACCCACACAAACAAACCAAATCGGACGACCGACTAGGCTACATCCAATTTTCCAAACCACCACTTGAACCCAATAAGCCAAATTAAACCAATGAGCCAAATTTAACCCAATGAACAAAATTTAACCAAATGAGCCAAATCCCATCCTCGTCGCCAAATGTGACAGCGTGGGGTAGACACCCCAGTTAGGTTACTTAGGTTCTAGCAAACAATCAAAAGCACTTACCGGTGCGTTGAATTAGGTATTCTTTGAAGCCTACCGTTTTATTCCTGTGTCCCACAAACAGCCTACCTAACTCTCTCTAACATTACCAATTTAGAAGCTATAGACATTACCCCTAACTATACTTAAGTACGAACAACTTCCTACCCGATTTGTCACCTTAGAAACATCACCTAATTATACTCAGCACCAAAGATTAGGTCAGATAGGAAAAAACATGTCTAGGCCAGACCAAAGCAATACGAACAGCCGCGTTGGTTCGTTTATGACTTGCTCTTGCCATTCAGCTTAGATTTAGTGATATTTACCCTTTAGACTATATATACTATATACATACACGTCACCTCAATAAGCTTCGTGTCACAAGATTCTACCGGAAAGTTGCTGCAAGTATGAAAGTTGTGCCTCCCGAGAGCTTGCCTCCAACATCCGCAGCTGCATCATTCCATTCATTGCGTGTTTACCTCCAAGTGCAAGTTTGTAGAGGACTGGAAGATCTTGATCCAGAAGAATGGGGTTGGACTATGAAAAGAGGAAAACTGCTACCAGTTTATACCTCGAAAGCTCCAGCACCAGAAACTTACTAAAACTTCTCAGATGTAACTGCAAAGTAGAGTGTCAGAACGCGAGATGTACGTGTTTCAAGAATGGACGGAAATGCTCAGCCTTGTGTGGCGAATGCCAAGGCGTTTCTTGTTTGAACTGTCAGCACCCTTTGGACATAGAGAATGCAGAGAACAGTGACGAAAATAATACAGACCCAGATTTTTACTAACTCACCATCACGCATAGGCTATATCAAAATGCCTATACCTGTGAAATCGTTGTGTGTTGATTTGAGTTGACATAGCATGCTATTTTTTCTATAAACTGAATTTCAGATCAATATCTCAATTTATCCAAGAGTTATGTCCAAAAAACGAAATCAAAACAAGTGAACGTCGTTAATGTGAAAATATATATTATCTTCGAAACTATGAAGGATAGACAAGTGGTGTTTGAGTTCATTTGAAAGACCTAATCAAAGCCTCTACGATTATGATGTCCAATGGTCAATTTTACTTGAGTACTTGAGCAATGGCCAATAACGCCTACAATCGCGGTCGATACGCAGCGCGGTTCCGTTTTTCGTCTTTTAGCATGAGATGGGAGCGCCCCCTATGGACTGAGTAATTTTTTATCAACTAAAAATATTTGCTAACCATCTAGGAAGGATTACTGAAAATTTGAAGAAAAAATATTAATGTTAAAGGTTAGCTGTGGACGAAAAATACAAGATGGTGTCATTTTGACCTACCAACCTGGGGGTGTGAGGGGTTAATGCAAATTCCATTTTTCTGAAAAATTGCCTCACCCAATGGTGGTAAGTTTTTAATATGTTATTTTTTAATATTTGGGATGTCAAAAGCAATGAAACCATTTCTGTTACAATTACTTCCAGGTTGACCAAAAATATAGCCTAGATCAGTGATGGCGAACCTTTTCAACCCTGGGTGTCAAAAATTAAAAATTTTCGTGATCATATTCAAGTGGCGTGTCACATACATAAACGATCACTGTTATCAAAGGAACATCGCAGTTATAATAATAAAACTATCTATTCTAGCTCATTTGAACAATACAGGAAAAATAAAAATAAATAAAAATAAATAGAATAAAATGTTCTAAAATAAAACCTACAATTTTACATGTTATTTACTAACTTCTTTGTTGCTGTACTCTTGAAGAAAAATCTTTTATAGCAGGTGTGTAATTTGTACATTTTAATGCTACACAAGCAGCACTGACAACATCAACCAATCTGTTTCTCTTGTCCGTTTTGATGTTATTCAAAGTTGAGAACAAAGTTTCGCAGGAGTAAGTTGATGAAAAAATTGTCAGTATAGCTTTGGCAAGTCTTTTAAGAGTGTCAAAAGTTTCCGGGATCCAGTTTCACACTTTCAGAATTTCATTGTCAGAATTATTATTCACAGATCCATGCAAGCGGTCTCGCTCGAGTGTTTCTAACTCAGATCTAAGATCAATAAACTTTTGCTTCCAAATAGAGCTGGATTGGAACTCTGCTAACTGCATTTCAGTCATTTAAATCTAACCAGTCAAACAAATCTAACTTCAGATTTGTAAAAACAGCTTTATCAGGATATTTTATAAAATTTATTGTTCCTTCTAACTCTCTGAACTGCACAAATCTTGTTGAAAACTGCTCAATTATAGAGTTTAAAATTTCAACAAATTGTTCTCGAGCTTGTTCCAAGTCGTCTCTGTCTTGGCACTTCATTTCATCAAAATGCTTCTTCAACCTATGAAAGTACTTATAACTTCTACTTTCCAAGTCACGTTTAAAAATGTTGAGCTTGCTTTCAAAGCCTTTGATCAAGCCAAACATTACATCAATAGTTTTTCCGAAACCTTGTAATTTAATATTGAGTTCATTCAGATGTAATGACAGATCACTGAAAAACATAAGTCTACTGAGCCAAACCACATTAGTTAATTGAGGAAACTGTTCTATATTTTTTGATATTTAAAAATAGCTTGATTTCATTTAAGCATTCCACAAAACGTTCAAGTACCTTACCGCAACTTAACCATCGCACATTATTATACATAAGTAATCCATTATAAACTGAATCAACTTCATTTAACAGCGACATAAATTCTCGTTTGTGCAAAGCCCGTGAAGCTATCAAATTGACTATTTTTGTCGCAACTGCCATTACATCATTAACTTCTTTTAAACCTACCTTTGCACACAATACCTCTTGATGTATAATACAGTGAAAGCAAACAAGCGGATGACCAACAGTTTCTGTAAAATGTTTCACAAATCCAACATTTCGTCCAACCATATGTGGGGCACCATCTGTCGTAACTGACACTATTTTTGACATATCTATTTGTTTATCACGAAGCATTCTAACCTCACATATATCTGCTCCTGTTGTATTCAGAGGCAAATTTTCTAACTTAAGTAATTCCTCATATATTGCATTGCCACTGGGATATCTAGCAATAATAGCTAATCGAGCCGATGACGTAGCATCGGTGGTTTCATCGAGACAAATAGAAAAGAAATCACATGCATTTAAGTCTTTTTTCACTTGATTTTCTATATCAGAGTTCATCTTCATCACTCTGTCTTTAACAGTATTTCTACTAATTGGTAAATCATTAATACGCTGAATAATAGCTGCTTTATTTTGAAAGTCATCAAATAAAAATGGTGCACATTTCATAAAAGCTTCCTTAACGAAATCTCCATCACTAAGTGAGTTTCCATGCTGGACAATAACATGTGAAATACTGAAGCTTGCAGACACTAAATTTGAAGACCCACTTATAAATTTAAGTAAATTGTCTGAGTGAGACTGTTTAATCTTTTAACATTCGCAATATAAGCACACCGGACAAAAAATTAGTCACCCCTAATAGCACCGATAGTAGGAAGTTCAAGGTCACACAGAGGGCGCTGATGTAGCATTGGTAAGTGACAAGTAGCGGTGACGTAGCACACAGGATCAGATCTGTTTCGTGAGGTGGTGAAGAACAAAGTGTGTGTTGGATATAGTCTGCAAAATGGGTCGTGAGGCAGACGTTACTCAGTGGCAAAAAGGAGCCATCGTGTTTGGCAGAGCCCACGGACACAAAATGTCTGAAGTAGCCCAATTTGTTGGTGTGTCAACGCGTACTGTCCAGCGAGTTTACAAAGAGTGGTGTAGTCCGCAATCAACTGAAAATCGACGGCGTAACTGTGGCCGGAAAACAATTCTCGACAATAGGGACCGCCGCCATGTTTCTCGTCTAGTAACTGCAAATCGTTTTCAAACCAGAGAAAAATTGCTCCAAGAAACCAATGAGGTTCTCCAGCGACCAATTTCCGAACGGACATTGCGACGAGAACTGCATGCGATGGACATCTGGAGCAGGGTACCACGGAAGAGGCCGCTGTTAACAGCAAGTCACAAATTGGCACGTTATAAATGGGCTCAGAGGCACAAAAACTGGACTGCGGCAGATTGGAAACGTGTAATTTGGTCCGATGAGTCCCGTTTTGTTTGTTCTCCAATGATGGGAGGCGACGAGTACATCGCAGGTCCAATGAAGCCTTTAATCCTGAATGCGTCGAAGGTGTTGTTCAGGCTGGAAACAAAAGTGAAGCGCAGGAAGACACCCACGGACTCTGGCGGAACTTCGGGACCGGCTGATGAACGAGTGGCAGCAAATCGATGTTCAGTACATGCACAACCTCGTAGAGTCTCTGCCTCGCCGGATTCGTGCGGTTATCAAGGCCAGAGGCGCCGTCACACGTTATTAGGTACATTCTGAGAGGGGTGACTAATTTTTTGTCCGGTGTGCTTATATTCTTTACGTTCTTGCTCACTTTTTTCTAGAAGCCACTGGTGGTTAGTGTCGAAATGCCTTTTCACATTCCAAGTTCTGCTCACAACTGTTTCACTACACAGGATGCATAGAGCTTTGTCGTTCGTATCAATAACGCCATATTTTTTAGTCCACCAATCTTGGAAACTCCTTCGCTTCCTTTCTTTGACAATTTTATTTTTTGTTTACTGATTCCGCCATTATGATAAAGCTGAAATATTAAAAAACAATGGCAATTCAAAATCGTTAACACAAATATTTAATGTGACAAATGGATGTTACAACAAGTAAAACGATGAATTAACGTTAGGCCTAATTAGTTTCAACGGTACGACAGTTAATAATATTAATGGATATAAATTTCATTTTCCAACTGTTTTTTATTTATTTTCGGTTCAAAATCCAGCTGAGCCGTGAACGGCCAAATTCTAAAGGGCCATTTCTACTAAAGCCCAAGTTAAGCTAATTAAAACTTACGGATTTGAGACCTATTAGGTCCTACCTCAGGGTAACCTCAGGTTGCTGACTCGATGCGGGCCTACCTTAGACCTTAGTTACATGAAATTTAATGTAAACACAAGGGTACTATTTATGGTCTTCTTTCTCAACCTTGCACAACCACGCAACCTGGACATTGCACGGTGCAACAATCTTGTATCTAAACAACCAAACTGAATTGCAAAGAGCGCTCTCTACAAGACCACACCCTGTACGTACGACATCCCACAACACGAGGTAGAAAAGACGCGCAGCGCCCCAAAAATGATGCCACCAGCTATGGAAAAACTATACGCGCGCGCTCACAACAAACATGGTATCATATGTGGTACATTTATTTCATAATTAAATATAAATTATTAATTAATTGAATTAAATATCTATACAAAGTTGCCTCGGGATTGGCGACATAGCCTATTGGGAATGAAATAATTGAATTGCCATACGTACAAAGAACCTGTATGTATGAATCAGCCTCACATAGCAACAAGAAAACCCAATTTATTGTTTAGTCTACCACAGAAGTAGACCAAACAAAAATTTTGCTAGTTCGGCAAATAATACAAGCGAACAAGGAACGGCTCTCGGGCTGTTTATTCACAGCGAACGCTTTAAACAGGGAAGACGTTTAAGTTTTCCCTCAAGTTCTGAGTGAATTCCTTATAATAAACTAATGACTATAAAAGGATAGGCCTACCCAGTTTATATAGTGACTGCCTATATTAATTACCTTAAGTAAATTCGCCGCGTAACCCATCGTGGCGGCCCTACACCGAAAATGACGTCACGCCCTACATCGAAACAAACAAAGACCCAGCAAAAATAAGGTGAGGCAATTTCAGTTTTCATTAACATAAGGCTTCCCAACTCCCGACGCTAGAATTACCGTAATCAATATAAATATAAAGAGGTCCTTTAAAGACCTACATATTCATAACTCTCTAACGAAAAAGCATAGGGCTTTTGTCGGTAACCCTCCACTGAAGTCTGTTGGAAATTTCCAACGGATGAGGGCACAGGCAATCAACCCATAGCCCTATATAGTTTTTTCAATGGTGGCCCTGTGTATGGGGAACTAACCCCTCTAAAATTTACACTGACACGCAGTGGCTAGGCTTAGCTCAGTAGGCCTAACCCCAATTTCAACCGTAACCCCACTATAGTTTTTTCATATGGTGGCCTAAGCAACTGGGAACCGATTCCTTTACCTTTACACTAATCGAAAACAAAGGCTTGTTCATTTAACAGGCATAACTTATTTTAGGTCCTAAAAATAATAGGCCCGCAACATTAAGCCTATTTAATAGGTCCTACTCTTCAAATTCAAAACTAAGCCTTGTTAATTTAACAGGCTTAACTCATTTGAGGTCCTATAAAATAATAGGCCCAAACATAAGCCTACTTGGTAGGAACAAATAGGCCTATTTAGTAGGCCCACCTAACTTTACCTTACATAATAGGCCTACCTCTTAAAGTAGGCCTTACTCTTTACACTCAAGGCCTATCCTAACTAAAAACATTGTGAATTTTTAATTTAACCTGTGGCGCAGGTTATATAAAAAACTTATTACTGTACAGTAATTTAACTTGCTCAACATCATAAAATTAAACTCAGAACTTTAACACTAACAACAATTATGGAAGACTTGGACAAAAGGGTAAGAAACCCAGACCAAGAAAACAAAAACACAGACCTTGGGGCTACGGCACCATCTCAAAATCACAAAAAATTAATGAGGAAAAAATCAGCACGTAAAGGTGTCATCACCAAACTGTACAATGATTTCAAACAAAAGGAACCTACAAGATATGATCTTGAAACAACATTAAATTCTATTACTCGTTACAAACAAGAAATTTTCATACTAGATGAAGACATAATTACAGAAATTGATGACACAATTGAACTAACAGATGATGAGTATTCTACTCTCCTACTTGACAATGAAAATTACATTACAAAAATTAACAACTATATTTCTGAAATTCAAAACCAACTTGATGAGTGCAAAAAAGAAGACACATACGAAAGCTTCTTAGAAGCTACAAGAAATGCTTCATTTAGCCCTCCCAATGTGGCTGAGGGCAATGAACTAAAATCAAAATTGCCTACACTTGCAGTACCCACTTTTGAGGGTGACAGAGCCAAATTTCAATCTTTTATTGAAAAATTTCATAGCCTTATAGGTAATAAAAACTACATTACAGATGTTGATAAATTTAGTTATTTAGTGAACTATCTGAAAGGCCCAGCCTTAAGATTAGTGGAATCACTACCAGCCATAGGTACTTCTTATTCTGTAGCAATAGAATTACTTAACAGAAATTACATGAATAAGGATGAAATTATACATGATTTGGCTCTTAAAGTAATGAACATGCGAACCCCAAAAGACAACTATGGTGACCTCTTTGATTTTTACTGTGAGTTTGAATGTCTCATGGGACAACTTAAAAACAATAATTTAAACATTGCAGAAACAGCTTGGATCATTCAAGCTGTTGTTTTTGAAAAGCTCCCTTCTAAAGTCAAAGAGATATTTCATCAGAGGACAACTGACATATACCCTAGCCTTAATAAACTAAGAGAAGATTTCCCAACTGTACTACTTTACAAAATTTAACACAGAACACAGAAAAAAAACCAACAATGCAGAAAACCAAAAACCTAACAAAAGATTTCAACACTTACCAGTTACATCAAAACACAACCGCAAAACTCAATTTGCAGAAAATAAAGTGACAGAAAAAGACTCAAAGACTCCTACTCTGCAAAACTTTAATGTAGCTACTTTTGAGTATAATCCCACACCATGCAAATTTTGTTTTAGCAGTGAACATAATTCTACAAATTGTCCCAAATACAAAGACTTTACAGCAAGGTCAAAACGTTGTGAACAACTAAACTTATGCAAAAAATGCACTGGATCAGGGCACCAAAAGTCAAATTGCAAATCAAATTTGATATACAATTGTAAGTTTTGCAACAGTTTTGACCATGTTACCCCTATGTGTAATACACACACAGACATTGGAAAAACTGACAAACATTATGAACAAACACCCAAATCAAACCAAAACAAACAGAAACAAACCAAAAATGCTATGAATGGACATATCAGTTCATCTAGCATTAACCACAATTCAAAAATTCTTTTACCAACCACAACTTTGGAAATCCAAAACAAAAGAGGACAAATAGTACAGGTTAGGTGTCTTTTAGATACCTGCTCACAACAAACATTTGTAACTAAACAACTGATAGAAAAATTGGGACTTCAAAACCAACAAGGAGATGAAGATCTCTCTATTTCATCATTTATCAATAAAAACCCAGTACAAGCCAGTTTTAAAACTGCAAATATAACTTTAACTCTTGATGAAACATTTGAAACCCTTAAGGTTGTTGTTGTGGACAAAGTAGAACAAGAAAAAATACAAATAGCTGGGTTAAAACAAGCTTTGCTCCAACTTCAAAATAAATACACGATAGCTGATAAAACCCTTAATGCAGATGTAGTTGATGATATACATATGCTCATGGGGGCTGACTATCTTCATCTGGTCCATAGAGGCATCATTAAAATTGGAGATGGAATAGCCATACAAACTCCCACAGGTATTGCTCTTTTGGGTGACATAACTAAATACCATCTTACTACTGACACAGAAAACACAGAACATGAACAAAATTTACGCAAAACAAAATCACCACAGTCACAAATTTCTGACTATGTGACAAACTCGAACTACAAAAACACTGTCATAATCCCACATCATTTGAATGAAAATGATTCCACATTGGATGAAGGGTTACAGCAGTTGTGACTATTAGAATCAGTTGGCATAAAGGACAGTACTATTACACATGAAGACCAATTGATGACAGAACAATTTAAGGATACATTACAACACAGAGACAATCAATACTATGTGGAGCTGCCTTGGAAAACACCTTGTCCAGAAATAATGGACAATTTGAAAGTAGCTAAGGCACATCTGTATAAAAATTACAGAAAACTAAAAAATGACAATCTTTTAGAACAATACAACAACATATTCAAGGAACAAATAGAAAGGGGCTTCATTGAAGAAGTTACTGATGAACCCTTTAAAAAACGAGGTTGTCATTATTTAACACACAGGGGAGTTTACAGAGAAGACTCATCCACAACTAAACTAAGAGTAGTATACAACTGTAGTTTAAAAGACACAAATTCTGTTAGTTTAAATGATTGTCTCATGGAAGGCCCAAACCTTGTCTCAGATCTTGTAAAAATTCTCCTTTGCTTCCGTTTAGACAATTATGCAGTACAAAGTGACATAGAAAAAGCATTCCTCTGTATAAATTTGAAGCTTGAGTATGATAAAAATCATCTCAGGTTTTTGTGGTTGAATGATCCACATGACCTTAACAAAGGTTTCAAAACCTACAGATTTAAAGTAATTATTTTTGGAGCAAATTGCTCTCCAAGTATTCTTGCTTTAACAATTAGAAACCACCTAAACTTATTTCAAGAGGACTTAACAGTTCAGTTTTTAAAACAAAACTTTTATGTGGATAACCTCATTGGTTCCACTGTAACTGAAGAGGAATTGCTTGAAATTTACCAAATGTCACAACCAGTGGCGGTCCTAGCTTACATGACGCCCTGGGCGAACCTCACCTTCAGCGCCCCCCCCCCCTGTTCGCCAACACACACACATTCGAATCCCCCCAAAATAAAGGACAGACATAACCTTTCACAAAATAACTTTTTATTGGACTAATTGTTGGAACTTCAGAACCAAACCAAAGACTCAAATTTCTGAATTTTACAAATCCTTCATCACGTAAATAGAATAACTCACTTAAGAGAATGTAATTATGATACTATGAACAGGAAAAATACAAATTAAATTGCACAACTGCCATAAATAAACTAGAGAATCAAATTTCTAAATTGTACAAATGCTCTATCACATAAATATTTTATTTTATTTTTTATTTTTATTTATTTCTTTATTTATTTATTCTTATTTTTATTTTTATTTTTTTTGCAGGCGCTCATGCCGCCCCTCCACAAATGCCGCCCTGTGCGGCTGCCCATATTGCCCATATGAGGAACCGCCACTGGTCACAACCCATAATGAAGCAAGGAAATTTTGGATTGAGAGAATGGGTTTCTAATTCTCCTAAATTAAATGAACAAATAACAAAAGACAACAATGGGAACATTGAACCAAACAATTACACGAAAACACTTGGAATGCTTTGGTTTTTAAAACAGAATTCTGAACACGATGACACTCTTTGCACAAAGAGTTATAACTTAAATCCAAATGCCAATACAAAAAGACAAGTGCTTTCAGAATCATCCAAAATTTTTGACCCCATTGGATTATATTTACCAGCAACCATAAGATCCAAAATCCTTTTGCAAGACTTATGGAAAAAGAAAATTGATTGGGATGAACCACTTTCAGTGGAAGACCAACTTCATTGGAAAAAAATTAGCCACAGACTTGAACAAAGTTCAAGACATCTACGTACCAAGATGTGCTGGCTACAGATTGAAATCGCAAACACTACACATTTTTACAGATGCCAGCACACAAGCTTATGGGTGTTGTGCCTATTTAACAAGTGAAAATGAAAGTAACTTGGTTTATTCAAAGGCAAAAGTGGCACCCTTAAACCAAAAGAAAACTGTACCACAACTTGAATTATTAGCTGTCTCATTGGGAGTTAAAACAGCAAACTTTCTTTCACAAGTGTATAAAGAAGTTGACATAACAAACATTTACTTATGGACAGACAGTCAAATTTGTCTAACATGGGTGACCAACACAGATACAACTTCTTGCAAAAACATATTTGTGAAAAACAGACTAACAGAAATCAAAACTGCAAACACAAACCTTGGTATCAAATTTAGGTACATAAAAACAAAAGAGAATCCTGCAGACTTTTTGACGAGAGGGCTCTCTTACAAACTGTTGAAAACAAATAAAATCTGGTATGAAGGGCCCGAATGGCTAACATGTGAGGATCTTTGGCCAGCCAAAGTAGTTAACCTCACACTCAACTCTACAACAACTGAAAAGATCACTGAGGACAACCCTATATTTGACTATCACCTTTATTCAGACCTCAACAAACTCTTGAGAATTACAGTCTATTGCTGCAAGTTTGTCAATAGCTACCTTCTCAAACACTGTCCTCAGAAAGCCTTTTCTAACTTAACAGAAACTGCAACAAAATACTGGCTCAAACAGATACAAGCTTCAGAATTTGACAAGGAGTTGAAGTATCTTAGGTCCAGTAGCACATTAAACAAAGGTATTCCTTCACTTGTCATGGATCTAAATCTGTACCTGGATACAGAGGGTCTGATAAGGTGTAAAGGAAGGCTTAACAAGTCAACTTTGACTTACAACTCTAAGCACCCAATTCTTCTTCCAAGGAGAAATCACTTCACAAAACTCATCATCAGGGATACCCACAACAAAATACACCACATGGGAGTCCCACAAACCCTGACAGAGCTGAGAAAAACTTACTGGCTACCAAAGGGTAGAACTGAAACAAAGAAAATTTTAAACACATGCATTCCTTGTAAACGTATCCATTCACGACCCTTTAAGACCCCAAGCCCTCCAGACCTACCTGTGGAACGAGTAACATTTACTCGGCCATTTGAAACCACGGGTATTGACTACACTGGAGCGGTAAATGTGAGTTTTGGAGACAAAATGGATTCAAAGGAATACAAAGTGTACATTGTACTCTTCACCTGTGCTGCCACACGTGCCATATGTCTAGACATAGTAGAAGATCTGACAGCAGAAGCTTTTATTGCTGCTTTCAGACGATTTTGTGCACACAATTCTGTACCCAAAACTATATGGTCAGACAATGCCACACACTTCAAATCTGGTGAAAGAATTATTCATCAGATTTGTGACAGTGAAACAGTACAAACTCATTTAACCAAACACAACATAACCTGGAAGTACATTCCTGTTAATACACCATGGTATGGTTCAATTTGGGAAAGAAACATACAAACTGTAAAGAACTGCCTTAAAAAGACTATTGGGACAAAACATCTACAACTTTTTGAACTCATGACTATTCTGTCAGAAATTGAAAATGTTGTCAACAACAGACCATTAACTTATGTGGGAGATGGTATTAATGAGCCAGAACCTCTCTCACCAAACCACCTAATTAAGGGAGAAACAGTAAACATGTTACCAGAATCTGAACATAACAGTACAGAGGATCCAGATTGGGAAATAGGACACAAAGAACTCAACACAAAATACCAACATTTGACACAAATCAAGACTCAATTTATAACAAAATGGAGAGAAGAATACTTAAGTCTTAGAGAAAGACATAAACAATTAACAAAACAAAGTTGGAATGATTCAGTCAAAATTGGGGACATTGTGTTGATACATGACAAGACACCAAGACAACATTGGTCAATGGGAAAAATCTTGGAACTCAAAACTGGTGAAGACGAAGTTACCAGGGTTGTAAAACTGAAAACAGCAACTGGTGAGACCACCAGAGATATCACATTACTATATCCTTTGGAGTGTGGGGCTAAATTAGAACCATTACCCCAAAGGATGGATCAGGATACTATTGGGGAGGAATCTCTCAATGTGCCTGATGTAACTCAGACTAAACCAGACAGGCCTCAAAGAAAGACTGCTTTGAAAGCCAGCAAACTTTTACAAGAAAAAATTAAGACTGGTGACTTATAAACCTTACACAAACTGAGCAAAGTTAAAATGCTTAATAACTTTACTTTAATCCCATAAATTTCCTATACCTAAAGGTAGTCAAACTGATTGACATAACTTTAACTAAACTTGAGAAGTTGGCCTCTTGAACTTTCATATTTGAATAGGTCTTGAGTAACCTCTCTCTTCCTAAATTTCTACTTCATTCTTTTGATCCATTTTTTACATGTTTTACACAGTTTGTCAAAAAAAAAATTTTGATCTAATAATACAAATTGTTCTCCGCCCCCCCCCCCCCCCCCCCCAGTATATGGAAAAACTATACGCGCTCACAACATGGTATCATATGTGGTACATTTATTTCATAATTAAATATAAATTATTAATTAATTGAATTAAATATCTATACAAAGTTGCCTCGGGATTGGCGACATAGCCTATTGGGAATGAAATAATTGAATTGCCATACGTACAAAGAACCTGTATGTATGAATCAGCCTCACATAGCAACAAGAAAACCCAATTTATTGTTTAGTCTACCACAGAAGTAGACCAAACAAAAATTTTGCTAGTTCGGCAAATAATACAAGCGAATCAAGGAACGGCTCTCGGGGCTGCTATTTCTACAGCGAACGCTTTAAACAGGGAAGACGCGTTTAAGTTTTCCCTCAAGTTCTGAGTGAATTCCTTATAATAAACTCAATACTCATAAAAGGGTAGGCCTACACCCTAAAGTATTTATATAGTGACTGCCTATATTAATTACCTTAAGTAAATTCGCCGCGTAACTCGATCGTGGCGGCCCTACACCAAAAATGATCGTAACGCCCTACATCGAAGCAAACCAAGGACCCAGCAAAAATAAGGTGAGGCAATTTCAGTTTTCATTAACATAAGGCTTCCCAAATCCCGACGCTAGAATTACCGTAATCAATATAAATATAAAGAGGTCCTTTAAAGACCTACATATTCATAACTCTCTAACGAAAAAGCATAGGGCTGTCGTCGGTAACCCTCCACTGAAGTCTGTTGGAAATTTCCAACGGATGAGGGCACAGGCAATCAACCCATAGCCCTATATAGTTTTTTCACACCAGCGTTCCAAACACTGATGCCACAAGAGCCCAAAAATGCTAGCTCTTATTAAGTGAATTTTTCACTAACCTTACAATTATGAGATGGATATATATACACCTTAACTTAATATATACAAGCAATGCTGCATCAATCAGCTTAGTCATCATATCGCCTTGGGACAACAATGGTTCTTTCTTTTAGATTTTCTAACACTCCCCCGAAGAGGCATTGTTGTCATTACCTTCCGCAAAGTTAGCCAAGCCTTCTCCATGAGGCTGTAACTCAAATGTTTCATCTTGACTATCTGTGTTTTTGCTGATTTCTAAAGCATAGAGTATTTGTATAGGTCTCTTTAACTTTCCTCCTGAAGTTTTACAATGCAGACCTAACTAAATTGTCTTTGCCAACAAACAACTCTTCAATTATGCCAAGCTTCCAGCATTGCCTTGGTCTTTCATCCCCAATCATTACCACTTCTCCCACCTTGATACAATTTGCATTGGAGCCCTTTACCTTGCCTGATGGGTAATAATTGAGTTCTGGCAAGTATTCCATCTGCCACCTCTTCCATAACTGATCTTGTAGCTCTTCAAGGTACCTGAACCGTCTGGTTAACTCTCCTTGAGTGCTCTGGATAGGCTGCAAGTCTTCTGGCACACTGGGGTTTGATGTTAATCGTTTACACAAAGAAAATGATTTGGTGTCAATGGCTCTGCATCCTGCATACTGTTGTAAACAAAAGTGATAGGCCTACTGTTCACCATTGCTTCTACTTCACATAAAACAGTAGAGAATTCTTCTTTGCTCAAATGAGCATTAGCTAAAAGTTTCTTTAATGGACACTTTACACTTCTCACTAGCCTTTCCAAAATCCTCCCCACCATGGTGCTCTCTCAACAATAAACTCCCACTGTACCCCTTGGTGTGAAAAGTAGGATTGGAATCCTTCCTCTTTTAGCAAGGACCAAATTTCTTGGAGTTCCTTTGCAGCCTTTTTGAAGGTTTTTGTATTATCCGATATGATTTTATTTGGGAAACCCCTTCTGTTGACAAACCTTTTAAAGGCCAAAAGAAATACATCACTACTTAAGTTGCTTACCCACTCCAAATGGATTGCTCTGGTGGTAGCACAGGTAAAAAGACATATATAACCTTTGTTAGACTCCCCTCGCTCATACACATAGACTGGCCCTGCAAAGTCTACTCCCACTACATCAAATGGAGTATAGACACACCATTCTCTTGGAAGTGGAGCCACCCTTTCATAATAAGGCTTTGCACTCCAACGCTTGCAAACCACACATTTATGCAAGACTTTTTTACTACTTGTCTAATTTTGGGAATCCAAAATTGTTGTCTAATCTCTATTATCACTTCTCTAACTCCCGCATGTAACAGCTTATGATGAGTATCCAGGATCAAAAGGTCCACAAAGTGCCCCCCGAAGGTAGCAAAATTGGATGTCTTTTCTCCTCTGGAAGCCCAGAAAACTGTAGTCTACCTCCTACTCTCAATAAATCCTGATCCAAAAACACATCCAAACCCTTGAGCGCAGAATGTGTTGGTAGAACCTGTAATGGATGGCTGGTGAGCAATTCTCTCTCTTCACCAAATTTTTCCTTCTGCATATATACCACCCAGTATTTCCTGGCTTGCTGAATCTCATTACTGTTCAGAATTCCTTCCCTTCTTGTTTCTCCCTTAATGTTGTTGGTAAATCTATATACCCATGCTGTCACTCTTAACAATCTTTTCAGACTGCTAATGTCCTCAAGCCTCAATATGGGGTCCTGCTGCATAACTTGACAACTGTTCACAGCGCATTTTCTCACCTCACTCACCCATGCTTCTTCAGCCTGGCATTCTCCTACAATAGGCTGATTAGAAGGCCAGTTTTCACTTCCAAGTTTTAGCCACTCTGGCCCATTCCACCACAAACTTGACTGTGAAAGATCTTTCACTGAAATTCCTCGTGTTGGTAAATCAGCGGGGTTTTGGATGCCTGGACAATGCTTCCATTGCTTGGGATCTGTGTGCGCTTGAATTTCCTCCACCCTATTGGCAACAAATGGTTTCCATTTCCTTGCCTGACTTCTTAACCAGTGCCAAACTATAGTGGAGTCTGTCCAATAATAGCTTGGAATTTCAAAGAGGGCCAAAGACTTTCGCACTGTAATTGCAAGCCGACTAGCAATAACGGCACCCATCAATTCCAACCTTGGAACCGAAAGCCTTTTCAAAGGTGCTACTCTGCTCTTTGCAGCAACCAACCTGCAACTTACTTCCTCTTGCAATGCACCTCTTATATAAATACAAGTTGCATAGGCTTCCTCACTTGCATCACAAA
This sequence comes from Bathynomus jamesi, assembly GCA_023014485.1. Taxonomy (NCBI): domain Eukaryota; kingdom Metazoa; phylum Arthropoda; class Malacostraca; order Isopoda; family Cirolanidae; genus Bathynomus; species Bathynomus jamesi. Next base: position 42,536 of record JAJOZX010011137.1, read on the forward strand.
AGATGTGCAGCTCCAAATTGTCTGGACTATTGTTCAACTCTCCAAAGTACCATCTTGGGATTTCAATGTCTCCAAGATGTGCCAATTCTTTGAACCAATATTTCCACCTTACCACCATATGATCAGGTAACTCTTGGTCCCAACCAAGTCCAATTTCCCAGAGGCTCTGAAACCAAATTTTTGACTTTATCCGCAAAAAGGCTTGCTTCACATCTGCAGTCAATGCTACTCTACCAAACCTGAATCTCAGTAACAAGGAAAATAAATCTGCATTTAAATTTGGCCCAGCATCCAAACAGTCATTCAAGGACACACCACCTTTGTCCTTGGCTGAGCCATCAAAAACTACCCTCAGTTTGGTGGTAGTTTTGTCTCGCCGTACCACTGCATGGTGTGGCAGATAATGTGCCTCCTGGCTCACCAGCTCACCTTGCACCCTTTCAGCATAGCCCTCCCTTACATAACTTAGGATGGCCTCATCGTATTCAATTAACAACAACTCATTTTTTCTTAGCCTGTACAATGAAGTCTCCAACCTCCGATTAGCTAGCTGAAGGTTTGAACCGGGTTTGCAAGAATCCTTCCATGGTAGGCCAACTTCATAGCAACCATCTCTAAACCCAATCCCTTTTTCAAATTGCTCTAAAACATCATTGTTCACTGTACTTGCCTGGTTGTCCTTTATGCCAATAGATTCAAGTTCCCAAAACGCTTTCAAATGCCTTTCCAGACCATGGCTGTTCTCCTCAATCTTAACAAAAAGAGCCTTAATTTCCATTTCATTGCAATAGCTACCATGTAGCATCCAGCCTAGCTTACTTTCAATAGCTACCGGGCCTTGAGATGTACGGACAATATTACCAGTGATGAAGTCCCAATAATAGTCAGCTCCAATCAAAAGACTAATATCTTCTGTTCCCTCAAACTTATTATTGCCCAAATTAATTCCTTTAACTTGCAATTCTTGGACACATGCCATATCTAAACAAGTAGTGACTGGAGCACAAAGTTCCTCAATCTCTACAGCTTGGACCTTGATAGTGGGACTTTGCGGTAACAACCCTTTAACCAGAACTTCTACCTTCTTAAATTTGGTTCGGTTTTGAACGGAACCCCCAAACCCAGAAATTCTTAAATTTTCCCTCTTAAGTTCTTTAAACTTCAATTTTCTGGAAATTCTGGTCTTAATAAAACTACACTGGCTACCACTATCAAACAACACTCTTACAGTAGCTTCTCCCTCATTCCCAATTAATAAGGCTGCAGTTGTTTGCAATAATCCCCCTTTAGTTTTACTCCCTTGCATAGCAGTGGCATGTGCCACTGATGTCTCTACTTCTGGGGTAGGCCTACTAAGAGTGTTTTCACACAATAATGGCTGATGCCTACCATGACATTTTTTGCACAAAATTTTAAACTTACAAAAGCTTGCTCTATGACCTTTCAAAAAACATTTAAAACATGCTGTGGACTTAGTTACCCTGTCCTTTCTCTCCTCAAAGGGTAAGGCCTCAGCCACCTCACATTTATATGACTTGTGGTTGCCTTCGCAAAATATGCATTCCTTGATTCCCTTTAATTTATTCTCAGAGGAGGCATGTAGAGCTGACACTGTACCTGGGCTATTCCTTTTTGTGGAAACTTTGGTGCTGTGCCTGCCTTTGTCCCCTTGTTTACCCCCACTGTGCAAACTCAACTCCCTCTCGTTGCTAATTCTGTGCCTAAAAGACTTAACATCTGCTGAAGGGGGATGTACACATGTTCTGCAGAGTGTCCCTACTTAATTCAAGCAAAATTGAGCTAGGCAATTTAGACTCCAGTGTAGGAACCAACATTATACCATACTTTTCCATTCCTACACCCAAGTTGTCCAGGGACCTAGTTCTAATTTCAAATTCATCATATAACTGCCGTAACTCCTTGACACTATTAGGATTATTAACAGGAGGTATAGCTAAAAGTGCACGGAGGTGGCTTTTAATTAAGATCTCTGGCTTACCAAACCGTTTCTTTAATATATCCCAAGCCACATTATAATTAGCCTCTGTTAATGCTAATCCTGCTATAGTCTTTGCTGCCTCCCCTTCCAAGAGGGACCGCAAATAATTAAACTTCTCCACGGCACTTAACACTTGACTAGAATGAATTGCTGATTGAAAACTGTCTGCCCATCCTTGCCATTCCTGAATACTCCCAGAAAATGTTTTGAGTACAAGCCTCGGTAATTGAACTACAGATCTGTTAACCTTAACTTCACAAGCATCATTTGTTGAGTGTTGTGTTTCATTATTAGACCTGGTCTCTAACTGTACTGAGCTGCTAAACTCTTTTGCTCGGAGGCCTACGTTAATTATATCATCAATAATCTCTTCAAAGTAAATTATGTTATTTTCTATTTCATCCTCTTTATAAGGCCTCAATTTTAACATTTACCTCACTTAGAGCAACCTTTTTAGTTTCTAATATGGCAAGCTGCGCAGTCACTAAGCGTAAATCCTCTTGCTCTATGGCAGAATCTATAGTGGCAATGACCTTTGTAATTAGACCTTTGTAGGCGCTTCTCCTTTTTCTAAATTTGTTCAATTCAGATGCACTCATCTTCAATGCAAACAACAATTGGGCTCAATGCCAAATGAGTTGAATTGGCAGAAATACTTAACCAAACTGATCAAACGCAAATTTTACTTTCAAATAAACTGAATTGCTAGGTGGGGTACTAACCAACACCAGTATGGAATACCAAATTTTCCACCCAAGTAACTGGCGCACTGGTCTGCAACCTTCGCCTACGAATAATAAACCAAATTAACCAAACTGGTAAATGTAGGCCAAAAACAACGACAGACAAGTGGCCAAGTTTCACAATTGGGCAACCAAACTTTCTACCCTGGGACCTTAATTCAATAACCCAAAATTAACCAAACCGGTAAAATGTAGGCCAAACGACGACAGACGACTGGCCAAGTTTAGCAATTGGGCGACCAAACTTTCTACCCTGGGACCTTAATTCAATAATAACCCAAAATTAACCAAACCGGTAAAATGTAGGCCAAAACAACGACAGATGGCTGGCCAAGTTTCGCAATTGGGCAACCAAACTTTCTACCCAGGGACCTTAATTCAATAACCCAAAATTAACCAAACCGGTAAAATGTAGGCCAAAACAACGACAGACGACTGGCCAAGTTTCGCAATTGGGCGACCAAACTTTTACCCTGGGACCTTAATTCAATAATAACCCAAAATAACTAACCAACCGGTAAAATGTAGGCCAAAACAACGACAGACGACTGGCCAAGTTTCGCAATTGGGCGACCAAACTTTTTACCCTGGGACCTTAATTCAATAAAACCCAAAATTAACCAAACTGGTAAAATGTAGGCCAAAACAACGACAGACGACTGGCCAAGTTTCGCAATTGGGCAACCAAACTTTCTACCCTGGGACCTTAATTCAATAATACCCAAAATTAACAAACCGGTAAAATGTAGGCCAAAACAACGACAGATGACTGGCCAAGTTCGCAATTGGGCGACCAAACTTTTACCCTGGGACCTTAATTCAATAATAACCCAAAATTACCAAACCGGTAAAATAGCCAAACACGACAGACGACTGGGCCAAGTTTCGCAATTGGGCAACCAAACTTTACCCTGGGACCTTAATTCAATAATAACCCAAATTAACAAACGTAAAATGTAGGCCAAACAACGACAGACGACTGGCCAAGTTTCGCAATTGGGCTACCAAACTTTCTACCTGGGACCTTAATTCACAATACTCAACCCGTCTAGGCCTAACTTGGGCTACAATTTGCACAATCAGAACTTTGCCGAAAAATAGTCACTGACTCAGTCTTGGGGTAGAATCCGGTTTCTGAAGGACCATGTTATTTTATTTATTTGTCGGGTTCAAAATCCCAGCTGAGCCATGAATGGCCAAATTTCTAAAGGGCCAGTTCTACCTAAAGCCCAAGTTAAGCTAATTAAACTTACGGATTTGAGATCCTATTAGGTCTACCTCAGGGTACCTCAGGGTTGCTGACGATGCGGGCCTACCTTAGACCTTAGTTACATGAAATTAAAGTAAACAAAAGGGTACTATTTATGGTCTTCTTTCTCAACCTTGCAACAACAACGCAACCTGGACTATTGCACGGTGCAACAATCTTGTATCTAAACAACCAAACTGAATTGCAAGAGAGCTCTCTACAAGACCACACCCTGTACGTACGACATCCCACAAACGAGTAGAAAAGACGCGCAGTGCCCCAAAATGCCACCACCAGCGTCCCAAACACTGATGCCACAAGAGCCCAAAAATGCTAGCTCTTATTAAGTGAATTTTTCACTAACCTTACAATTATGAGATGGATATATATACACCTTAACTTAATATATACAAGCAATGCTGCATCAATCAGCTTAGTCATCATATCGCCTTGGGACAACAATGGTTCTTCCTCTTCTAGATTTTCTAACACCAACACAATAATATCAATAACACTTAATACTAATAATTAACACCAGCAAACACTTAATATTAATTAATAATGAAACATAACACTACACAACAGTGATTAATAATGACTTAATTAGACTCATTAAATCAAAATGCCCGTGTAAAACGACGCCATGGCTCGACTAAAGACAGAGAAAGAAGAAATCAGGGTTGTCAACTTGCCACATCCGAACTATGAATATATAATTCAGAGTTGCCAGCCAAAATTAATGCTTAATTTTATACTATTTATAATGGTAATTTATTTCAATTCAAATCCAACCACAGTAATATGTAATTAAATAGCCATCAAATATAGAAAATTGAATGTTTATTTACAAAAAATATATAATCATTTCCTATTTAATTAGATGAAATTAAAAACGTCTCTTGATTTGATCGATTTTCATTTTTTATAGTTTTTGTTTAACTTTTGGATGATAGAAATGTCAGTTTAGGGGTGTCAACAAAAAACAGCAACGTGTCACCTTTGACACGCGTGTCATAGGTTCGCCAGCACTGGGCCCTAGATTGCCTGGACTATATATACAATCAAAAAGCACGCACGCAAGCAAGCAAACTTTCTCCACGGTATGTTTTTGTATTTCAAATGTCCTCATAATATATATATTTTTTTAATTGCATATCTGTATGCAATACTGTATACTGTAGTTTCAATCTTTTTGCAGTACAGCAACAATTAAACCACACAACTGATTAGCTTAGCATTGAAATTGTACTGAATTTCTTCACCCTAGGCTACGCTGGTCTAGCCTAGCATATAGAATTTCTAGTGCTGCCTTAATATAATTATGCTGTATTCTAAAGAGCAATAAATAATAAGACATTAGCAAGCTTTATACTGTTTTTGGTAATTATTCGTTTTACTGCTTTTTCTCCTTTCTGAACCAAAACACATTTTTCTGGTGTTTTTCGGTGTGATGTGTTCAAATCTGAACTTCGTTTCTTTGGGAAATGAGCCGCGTTTTTGAGAAATTTTCAATTTTAAAATTTCTCAAAATTGGCTCATTTCCCAAAGGAACGAAGTTTAGATTTTTCAATTTTAAAATTTCTAAAAAATAGCTCATTTTCCAAAGAAACGAAGTTCAGATTTGAACACATCACATCAAAAAACACCAGAAAAATGTGTTTTGGTTCAGAAAGGAGAAAAAGCACTAAAACGAATAATTACCCATCTTTTTATTTCAGTTAGTCGCAATGCCGAAAAGAAGCTGTAAATTTAACAATGAATTACAGAAAGATTACACATTCTTGAAAAAAGTTTGTGGCCAAGCTGATAGGGTTAAATGTACACAATGTTTGTCTGAATTCTGTTTCTCATGGTGGGCGTGCTGACATAAAAACATTTGAAATGTGCCAAACATAAAGCTAGCTTGACAGCAGCCGCTAGTTCTTCAACACTTCTATCATTCTTTAAAAGCACTGAAGCAGTTGACAATGATTTGTTAATAGCCGCCAAAGAAGCAACTTTTGCATTTCATACTGTTGTTCACGATCTAAGCTTCAAAACAGCTGATTGTTCTTCTAAATTAATCTCTAAGTTCTTTGAACCAAAGTTTGGTCTTGCCAGAACGAAGTGTGAGGCTATCATTCTAAATGTGATTACACCAATGACAATCAACAAACTTCATGAAGATTTAAGTAAGTCAAATTTTGTGAGCATAACAATTGATGCTTCCAACAGAAAAGAAATAAAATTATACCTATATTAGAGGATAGTGGTGACTTACATGCTGATTTGATTGTAGATGAATTTACAAAATTTTATGATCGATGTCTATCTTACATTGAGATGTGGGAAAATAGTTTTGGTGGAGGAGAATACTTTGTCTGGATAAACAACAGTGATATTAAATGGCCCAAAATGGAAAGATCAGCTATAAAAATTAATGAAATGCTTGGAAATGCAGCAATAAACGTAGATGAACTGTTTGATGTAGTAGTAATTGCCAAGACATTTTGGTCTTCAAACTACGATATTTGGAAAATAAAGAATATAAATTGTGAAGAAAAATGGGTTCAACTCTCTAATCATTTTAAAGACCCAGAACATTTCTGTGCATAACCTCAGCTGTGTTATGGAGTATGTTTTCTGTCTACTAGGCACTTCTGCTCCTGTTGAAAGGGTATTTTCAGTGATGAACAATGTATGGTCTCAGGAAAGAGGTTGAATGACCGAATCAACAGTAAAAGGACTAATGTACTGTAAACTAAACATTGATTTAAGTTGCAGTGAGTTTTATGAAAAAATAAAAAATAACAAACCATTTCTAAGAAAGGTTAACGCTAGTGAAAAATACAACTGGTTTTCCAAAGAATGATTCCATGCAGGTAATTGGTATATTATAGCCTTTATTTGTTTGTACGAAAGTAAATATACTGTAGTATGCGGTCTACCGTTAAGTTTCTACCGTAGTATGTGGTCTACCGTTCAAAATATTTAAAAGGAATTGAAAATGAATTGAAAGGAATTTTAATTTACACAATTAAGGAATTATTAAAGAAGTTAAACATACTACTACCGCATACTTAACGGTAGACCAGTACGCCCTTGATGATTGGTTAGGTTAAGTCGTGATATTTTCGTTAGTTTTAACAAAAATATCACGACTTAACCTAACCAATCGTCAAGGGCGTACAATTAACCTAATAATAAAATAATAAGAAAAGAAGCTATAATTAAAAGGTAGACCGCCGAGTCGTAGGTAGACTGCTGAATCGTAGGTAGACCACATACTACAGTAGCACCCTTCGTGTATGTGGTGTATCACATGTTTTCCTATTTTTTTCAAGTAAAACCCTAAAAATGTCCTGGTTTGAGGCAAAGAAATTATGGTAAGCCTACAGGTAGGATACTCAGCTTTGTTACTGGGCTAGAGAAAAGACAGGATGATCTGGAAGTTAAAGTATCTGAAATGGAAATTGATTCAGAAAGAAGGTTTGATGAAATGAAGAGTGACATAACTATTTTAAAAAAACCAGGTCACCCATGACATAAAAAACAAGGGATAATATGAAAGGTGAGATTAGGGATGCATTGGAGGATACTCACAAGGAGGTTCTTATCAATGAAGCAAAGAAAGTGGCTCAGAATATAGAAGGTAATACTTATGATAAGCTAATTGATGAAACTGTTGTACAGGTTCATGACAGGATTGACAGAAGCAATAATCTTGTTTTGTATGGAGTTCCAGAGCAAATTAGAGATGATTTGAATCTCAGTATTAGATCGGAAAAAGTAAAGCAGGATAAAATGTTCTTCATTGAAATGTGTTCATCAATAGAGGTGGAGTGTTTTGAGAAGGATATTGTTAGTTTAAAAAGAATTGGAAAATTTAATGAAGATAGTGGTAATAGTCAGGCAAGGCCTAGACCAATAGTTGTAACAGTGCCTAAAATTTTGAAAGATCAAGTCCTTAGAAATACATATAAATTAAAACATGCAAGTTCTAGAGTTATCAAGGAAATTGGAATATCCCATGATATGAAAAGGAAGAGAGGTTGAAGTATAAGGAACTGAGACAACAAGCTAAGAATATGAATGAGCAGGAAAAGGATTTGGGAAACTATTACATGGTCAGGGGCAATCCATGGGGGAGACACATTGTCAAAGTGAAGAAAAGACAGGAAGGAGGTCAAGCATAAATGAAATGCAGGATGAATCAAATAGGGAGATGTATCTTTAAATTACACAGATTCTTATAATAATGATAATAGTACATTTAATGCAAACAGCCTAAGAGTAATGTTTACTAATGTAGATGTGCTCATTCCTGAAAAAATCTTGGAACTTGAAATAAAATTGTCTAATTCTATTGAGGTAGTTGATATATTAGCCATTCAAGAAGTTAAACCTAAGCATTATCGTTTTGAAAGAATGTTAATTGAATATAAGATAAATGATTATGAATTAGTGGATAAGAATTTGAAAATTGCTGATGAAGGGAGGGGGTTACTATTTTACGTGAAAAAGGGTTTAAAATTTAGTATTGAAGAGCTGCATACACATTTCTGTGAGTATGTGTAAAGGTACAGAGTATTAAAGATTCACATTATTAGTATCTTTTTATAGAAGTCCTGGCAGTGATGCTGGTAATGATGCAAAACTGTTGGAATTGTTTCAGGAGATTGCAGACTTGAAATTTAAATATAAATTGATATTTGGGGATTTTAACATGCCTAATATTGACTGGGAAAAGTATACAACTTCGGCAAGGATGGATGATATTGAGTTTAGATTTATTGAGAAAACTAAGGACTGCTGCTTAACTCAGCATATACATTCAATAACTAGATTTAGGGAAGATAGCAATGGAAATACTGTATATTAGATTTATTGTTTAGTAATAAGGATGATATAGTGGAAGATTTGAGGATGCAAGACCCAATTGGAAAAAGTGATCATGCATGCATTGATTTTTGTTTGAATTTAAAGATTGAGGGGTCAAATTCAAAGAAACTTGTATATATGTATGAGAGGGCAGATTATGAAAAATTGAGACATGAACTGGATATTGATTGGAAAGAGTTTTTAAATTCTGATAAAGTTGAGGAAAATTGGGGCAGGTTTAAAAGTAAGCTGCAGGAGGTGGTGAATAATAGTGTTCCTAAAAAACTGGTGGGAGGGAAGCAGTGGAGGAATAAAATATATCAGAATTTACCTATGAATAGGGCTTTATGGTCTAAAATAAAAAGGAAAAAAGAGACTCTGGGAAAGATTGAAGGTTATGAAAGGTAGGAGCGGTGGAGAAGGTTTGAGGGATTATGAAAATATACAGGTAACAAATGAGTATGAGACTAAACAACCAAATTAGAAGACAAACTAGGAAAGCAAGGAAAATTGCAGAAAAAAACATTGCACAGAATGTGAAAGAAAATCCAAAAGTTTTTTGGAAATATGTACAGACAAAGACCAGAGCTAGACCAGCTATACCAGAATTGTACAAAGGTCAGAGTAAAACAGTAAAAACAGATAATGACCAGGAAAAAGCAGATGTTCTGTCTGAACATTTTAGTGATGTTTTCATTAGATAACCAGAGAGGGAGGTTCCCAAGGTTCAGCTAAGACAAGTGCCTGCTATGGGGCCTACTGTGATAACTGCAGCTGAAATAAGGAACAATATATTGAAACTTAAAAAGAAAAGTCACCTGGATCAGATGATATATGTCCTAGAATACTCAAGGAGGGTGTTGACCGGTTGGTGTTCCCATTGCATATCATTTTTGACACACACTAGTGGAGTTGTTCCAGTTATTGGACATTAGCTAATATAACAGCAATTTTTAAGAAAGGTGATCGTTGTGACCCAGGAAATTATAGACCTGTAAGTCTCACAAGTGTAGTTTGCAAGATAATGGAAACTATTATTCGAGAGGAAGTAATTAGGCATATGAAAAGGCATAGTTTGTTTAGCAATTGGCAGTTTGGCTTTTTATCAGGGAGATAAACTGTGCTTCAGCTTATTAGTATGTTGGATGAATGGACAAGTATATTAGATGAAGGTGGGGCAATAGATGTGGCATACTGTGATTTTATGAAGGCTTTTGATAGGGTGCCTCATACGAGACTGTTGGAAAAGATCAAGAGTTATAATATTGATGAAAAATGCTTTGACATGGATAAGATCTTTTCTTAGTGGTAGAAGATACAGAGTAACTATGAATGGATTGGTGTCAGATTGGAAAATGGTTTATAGTGGTGTGCCTCAGGGGTCTGTATTGGGGCCACTTTTGTTTGTCATTTATATAAATGATTTACCAGAGACAATCAAGAATGGTAGTGAGATTTACTTGTATGCAGACGATACTAAGGTATTTAGAAAGGTGAGAGTGAGGCAAGATTGTGAGGAGTTTCAGGAAGATTTGAATAATATGAGGAAATGGTCAGAGAAATGGTTATTAAATTTTCATCCACAGAAATGCAAGTATATGAGGATAGGTCAAGTAGATATGGATAAGAGATTATGCTATGAACAAATCATTGGTTGAGGTAACCTTTGAGAAGGATATAGGTATTGTTATTGATAACAGATTGAGTTTTTCGCAGCATTTTACAGAAAAGGTGAATAAAGCTAATAGTATAATGGGACTTATTAGAAGAACATTTGATTATTTAAATGAAGAAAACTTTAAAGCACTATATATAGCGCTAGTGAGACCTCATCTTGAATATGCAAATCAGGTCTGGTCTCTGTATTGGATCAGGGACATAGAAAGAATTGAGAATGTCCAGAGGAGAGCCACCAAGTTGGTACCATCTTTGAAGGACTTAACCTATGAAGCAGGGCCGGATTAAGACCTTTAGAGGCCCTAAGCACTTAAAAGATTTTGGTGCCCCATATATATGTAATTCAAAATATAAACAAAAATAAACCATAAAATAAAATGTTGTTGTTCACTACAAATTCAAACAATGAAAAAAAAAAATACTATACAGTATATGAATATATATAATTCAGTTTTCAACAGCTTATAGGCTATAAGCCGCGATTATAATAGTATAATAAATCCATGGTAAATCCAACAATGGAAAATTTCTGTGGTGCCCCCCTTCCCTTGATGCCCTAAGCACAGGCTTATTTTGCTTAATGGTTAATCCGGCCCTGCTATGAAGCCAGATTGAAAAAGTTGAACTTGCCCTCCTTAGTTTATAAAAGACCTCGAGGAGATATGATTGAGACTTTCAAGATATTGTGTGGTATTTATGATGGTGAGGTGTGTCAAGGGATTTTTACTTTGAACAATGAATTTACTACAAGAGGGCACTGTAAAAAGTTATACAAAGCTAGAGCAAGGCTAAACATCAGAAATCAAGGGTTCTGTTTTAGGATAGTTAACACCTGGAATGCCCTGCCATCAGGGCCGGATTTTCCAATAGGCAACATAGGCCATTGGCCTAGGGCCCACCAGTAACTGGGGGCCCACTGGGGACCTCCTACAATCCCTTGACACAAACAGTATCATTGACAAATTTGCCATAGAAAAAAGCAGGAAAAAGTCATTTTGAACTTCATATAGTTGTGCTTGCAAAATTTATTATGCTTCAGTTTCATTGTACTTTTCCATTATTCCTATGTGTAAGATGTACATGATATGGAACTTGATTTACTTTGATGTACTTGATATGGAACTAATTTGATTAAAAATTATTAATGTGTAATGTATTACATTATGTTGTAATTCTTATTGCAAAATTTATTATGCTTCAATTTGACTATTTTTTTCCATTATTCCTTTGTGTAAGAATAAGTTGTACATGATATAAAACTAATTTGAATAAAATTATTGATGTGTTACATTATGTTGTAATTCTTTTTTTTTTTACATTACAATATTACGATATATATATATATATAATATTTTTTTGGGGGGGGTCACTGATAAGGTTTGGCCTAGGGCCCACAAGCAAGTAAATCCGGCCCTGCCTGCCATCATGGGTAAGAGAGTCTGGTTCAGTCAAAGAGTTTGAGAGAAGGTTGGATAGAGCATAAAGGAATCAGGAGCAGAAATTTTGTTATAGAGCTGCCATTCAGGGACGAATCCCCAGTGTGAGCACCAGCACTGTTCTGAACCCAGTTTTGTGCAGTGTAATTTCAGAACTGAATTCACAGGCTAATTAAGCCTCTTCCAGAAGATCTACTGTGTGTTCCACATTTGTTTGGTGTGCGTGCACGGCTGACCGTTACATGTCTGCCCAATCACTGTGCTCCATCCATTTCAAATTTGAATTACTTTGCTACTGGAATGGCTTCATGTGACACATGCTTGTTCAATTATTACCACTGTATTGTCGCTTTCTACGAAAATTTAGAAAAAAGTGTGGTTTCTGCGTGCTCATGGTGTTCTACTGACAGTAGTGAAGTGTCCACATTGTAAAATGGAGTGTACAGTGTGTCCGTAAAGTCATGGTGGGATTTTAAATAGCTATATTATTGCAACGAAACATGATGAGATGAAACAATGCCAAATTTAAGAACAACTCTCAAAGTTGTATCTTGTAGTTAGTCTAGGCTAAGCTTAACCTTTATCTCATAGTTAGTCTAGGCTGTCCACATGCCTATGTTGAACATGAGCGTAATAGCCCGAAAGTTAATGTGTGGTGTGCTCTAGCACGAGATTGAGTGATTGGCCCATTTTTCTTCGCGGAACCCACTGTGACGTCACACAACTACCTCGCTATGTTGGAACATTTTGCAGTACCCCAATTTATTGACAATAATGTCATCTTTCAGCAAGATGGTGCTCCTCCGCACTATGCCAACGTTGTTCGAGAATTCCTTAATGAAAAATTTCCAAAGAGATGGATAGGAAGAGGAGGATGGAAGCCATGGCCTCCACGCTCTCCGGACCTGACACCTTTGGACTTTTATTTGTGGGGTTACGTCAAGCAAAGCATGTACAGTGTACCCATTAGGGATATTCATCACTTGCACGAGCGAATCACGGAAGCTATCGCATCCGTCACTCCTGATGTTCTTGGGCGTGTGTGGCTGGAATTGAATCACCGCCTAGATGTCTGCAGGGCTACCAGAGGAGCCCATATCGAACTACGTTAAATAAAGTTATTCTTTTAGAGTTGTTCTTCAATTTGCCTTTTTTTCATCTCATTATCATGTTTTGTTGCAATAATATAGCTATTTAAAATCCCACCATGACTTTACGGACACACTGTACATATCATTAGGATAGGTTAGGTTGTTAGGTTGTTAGGATAGGTTACATCAATTTTGAAGGTGAAATTTATGTTTTTCCTATGGTTTTTGATGTTTTGAACAAATCTGACCTTCAAAACCATTGGAAATGACTCGTTTTGTGTGATTTCCCCCACCCGAAAACTCCTGGTTCACGCCAGGGTCCCTCCAGATTGCCAGCTGGGGGAAGGGGGTTATCTAAAAAAAAAAAAAAAAAAGTCATTTCCGTCGGTTTTGAAGGTCAGATTTGTTCAAAACACATCAAAAACCATAGGAAAAACAAATTTCACCTCCAAAGGGAGATGGGTGTAATACTATAAATTTACCCATATATACTGCTTGCAATTAAGCCAGTAAATAATTTATAGGTGGTAGTGAGGGAGCAAATTGTGTAATATTTATTCAGGAGATGTGTCTCACAAATCTTAGGGATAAGCGTTTATCTTCACTTGTAAGCCATTCTGGTGTTTCTTCATCTTACAAAATTCTGTGAAAGGCAGCATTGTAATGATGGTGTAATGCCATGATCTGTTTCAGCCAGAAATTTGGGAGCTTATCTAGGCCAGGTTCTTTGAAGTTGGAGAATTTTGCCAATTTTTCTCTTACCTTATCTTTCATCATTATTAAGCACTTCTTCCATTCCCAATTTACCTTCATCTATTTCACTGATGGTCTCTATCCAGTCAGCATCCTAGTTATGCTGCTCTGGGGTTTCAAAGAGGGGCTTCCAGTATGACTCCAACTGGATCTGATTTGATGGGCCATGAACTACTATTCTTTCTATTAAGATGCTTTTACCAAAATCTCATGAGTTAATGAAAATTGTTTATGGTTTTTCATGTCTATGTGCGTTTATTTGTTCCTGATCCTATTGGCTATGGCTGGGACTTTTCTCCAATTCCAGCACCTTGTCATGTAGTTGATTGTCTTGCAAGTTATATTTTCTCTTTATTTTTCCTATTTGTTTCGAGTTTTCCTTGTCATGGGGTGGCTTGAAAATATTTTTATTTGGTTCAGTTCATGCTTTGCTTGCATAAGTTTTTACTTAATTCAATTTTCCAGGCAGGGAGGGGGTTTTGGTTTACACTTAGTTTTGACGAGTGTGGGAATTGTTCTGAAATTTGGAACAAGCTTGTTTTGTATATTTAGGTCATCATCATAATTTATTTGATTAAATTCAGTGAGATCTGTTTTAGCTGGGAGTCTGGGACTAGTCTATCAATTGCTACATTTACTCTGTATAACAGTTGTTTAAACTGTATTTTTACTAAGTTTGATCAGTTGGGGCCAGTTTTCCATACCCATGGTTGTAACTATTTTAACTAGGTTTGCCAATTCCTCTATTTCTATTTGCTTTAAATCTGTCTTCATGCTGTGGTGGTGGTGGTGGTGAAGGGGAAGAGGTTCCTGATGTGGCTGGGGAAGGTAATGGTGAGTCAGAGGATCCAGGTAAACTAGGTGGTGAGCCACCCATTCCTATCTGGTGGTTTGGGTTAATTAGAGAATGCTGGCTGGTATTCTCTCATGGTTGCAAGCCAATTCATAAAATCAAATTAAAGGCATTTTCAAGGATAAATTGTGCTCATTTTCAAGATTGAAATGAAATGTCATTTCTAATTTATACATTTATTTATAATTATACATATACAGTGTAGATATATTAAGTTAAAATTTCTAATCTCCATATTACAATGTTGTTAGAACAGAAATTTTAGGTACACTCGCAAATTATTATTATTTAGTTTGTACCATTTATAAATGCCATTGGGGCAAGAGAAAATGAAAACCCACCAAGACCCACCCCTGTACCCACCCAGTAACTAAAATAAAATAACAAAATTAAAATATTAATGAATGTTACTATGTCTTTGAATGTTTTCATTTTATCATCATCATTATAAGGTCATTATGCAGAAAATGACACAGCCTGAAGTTGAATTCAAAAATACATTTTTCTAGTGTATTTTGGTGTGCTCTGTTCAAATATAACCTTCATTTCTGTGCAAATGAAAATAAATATGATTTTCGGTACATTAAAATAATGTACCAAAAATCATATATATTTTCCATTTGCACAGGAAATAAAGGTTATATTTCAACAGCATACCAAAATATACTAGAAAAATGTATTTTTGACTACTTAACCTAACTAAACCTAACCTAACAAATCAAAATAATACACTATTTTTACCTTGGATTATTCTTGAGGTGGATAAAGAAGGGCAGCTTGTTTAAGAAGCACAACCTTCACACGTGGACATTTTAGGGAACTAAAACTTATGAAGGGGTATGCAAAATTACCAGTTCAGAAGATGCAATTCACAAAAAAATGTAACGTAATTTTTTCTATAATCTTGCATTTGCACAGGAAATGGATAATATTAAGAAAGAGCGACTAAAAATACATTATATAAACTTAGTCTCCATTGCCGGGGCAGGCCATGTCACTTTATGCAGTTTGACCCACTATAATTTATAATACCAACATATGCAATAAAATACAAACCTACTTACTATGAACAATACAGAAATGATAAGTATTAAATGTAAGATTACAAAAATATTGAAATACCTAAACATATAATCATTTCAATGATGTCAAAAATGAATATCCATCCACCTTAGAACAAATGACGAACTAAAACTACTGATATAATTCAGCATTTATCTTTACTTTTTCAATTCACTAATTTCATCAACAACGCAACTCATTTCAAGATCAAATACTAGTTTCTTGCACTTCTCTTCCTCCTCCCTATTGATGAGGGCAGCAGCCTACTTTGCTCTCACTTTTTTCTGTGCAGCAAGCTCTTCCTTGTACCACATTAAAAAATTACAGGCATACCAAATAAGTGATTTAGTCATTCAAACTTCTCTATAGGAACTCCGCTTTGGGCAATGGCATCGTAGACAACTCTCTGCTCAATAAGAGAAGACTTTTTCCGATTTTCTACCAAGGTCTAAGCAATATTGAAGCCATGCTCCACAGGCATTTCAACACGAGATAAACAGATTTTAAGTACCAAAGTCCAACAGATCTTTAGAAGCCTTTTCGTATTCTAGTAATCTTATCTAAAATTCATCGAAGCAAGTATTATGGGTGAACATTGAGAATTTCTCTTACAGTTGGATTTTGACAAATATCGCAAAAATTCAGCCTTGAAACCATTCATCAAACCCTTTGAAATTAATTCCTTCAGAGCTAAGTCAACTGTGCAAGTCCACAAAGTTTCAGAGTGAGATACACAAGGACTCAAGCATGAAGCACCTTTCACTATAGCATACTTCAAGCAACTTTTTCCTTGACTCGTTGCAACAACTTTGATTAGAAATGACTGGCAATGCTGTTGAAAGGCAAGACTATCATTATTTTTCAGTGCACCTCTACATTTTTCAATTTCTTGGCCCACTGCAAATTCAAGAACAATATCAGAAGCTAGTTCTTGTTGAGGTCAAAATGGCACATCTGTTTACTGCTCAAATTCTCCAATACATTCTTTTAACAATTTTGCCCATCAAATCACATATCAATGTATCAAATTCAAGGTATATTCTAGGTTTTCAAGGGTGCTTGCAACCATGATTCTGCCTACTTTGGGTGACCAATGGGCTACCAGGTGAATCATCTCTTTCTGAGCTATGAAGTTGTATTTCTGAGAAGTCAGTCCCACAGCTGGAGTCTCTTCTTATATGGGCAGGCAAAAGTGGAAGATCTCTCTCCATTCCCTTGTGATGTCTTTCTGTCTGGCATACTTTGTAGCATCAGTGTCCATTTCTCTTCTCTTGTCCATTATCTTTTCCTCTTCACCTTTTTCTTTGGCAATGTAGTCCTCATTTTCTTCCCTAAGGGATGCTTTACTTTTGTTATTAATTTCATTCTTTGTAAGGTACTGATGAGCTTGTGAGGCTAGTGATTGTAGCTTCTTGACAGAGGTGTTTTTCTTTTCTTCAGGTAGGTTGGATTTCCTGATCTATTCCACGAGGATTACATTCTTCTGCCTGCTCCATTTCTCAAACTGTGTCTGTGAGTATTTGGAACAGTGCAAAATTGTGTTCTTTTCTTCAATGGTCCCCTTTACCTTATCCAGAGTTACCAACATGGATATATAGAAAAACAGGAGATAAAGGATGAAAAAATAGTATGATTCAAGATTCAAGGTTTCACTGAAAGCCAACAATATATTATAGTACAGAATAACATATACAAGCATTATATACCTTTCATGTGTGTTCTTTTATATTGTTCTTAGTAGCTGCTAAGAGATAAAAAGCATACATGGACTGAAGACAGGTATGTACGGAACAAGTAAATAGCTTTTTAAAAGGTATATTTGCGATGAAATAAATATTTTAAGATATCAGAATTTATCATGAAAAAATGGGAACATCGTATTTGATAGTAAAAATTGGGAAAATTCTGAGAAAACAGAATAGTTGGCATGTATGCCTTATCATATCTATATAGGTTTCTTTTTGGGGCCATTTTTCAGAGATACTGCTGGGGTCTAGGGCCATTATCTTGGCCTGGAGGGGTCCCCTGCAATGATCTGTTTGGTGAAGTTGTTTCTTATCTGGGTTTGAGAAAAGTTGCACCATTGCTCCCTTCACCCACCCTGCCACGTAAGCTGGTTGAGGGGACCTTTTTATCATGGGTGATGTCCTGCTAGCAAGGCATCCACAGGATCAATTAAGTAAGGGGGCACAAGTATTTGCAGGAGCTCTAGGGGGTTCCAGGGGCATGCTCCCCTGGAAATTTTTGAAATTTATGTTGTCTGGGACAGCTTTTCCTGCCTTCTGGAGGCAGTTAGGAGGGCAAATTATAGGGCTTCAAATACTGAAAAATAAGGATTTTTGTAGACATCCTTTGTATGTCCATGATATTAGGGTGAAACCAGATACGCAATAACTTGGTAGATATACACATTTATTATTCTTAAATATGGGAAATTTGTTAGAATTATGCCTAAACAAAACTCAAATTACGAAATCAAATTGCAAGCTTATAGCACTAAGCTTACTTATAGCAAACAAAATCCTAACACATAAATTTAACTAAAACCCTGGAAACCCTAAACCTTAATAATTAAATAAATAAACAAACCTTAAACCCTAAAACAAAATAAATTAACAAATGCTAACTGTTAATATTGAAATCGAGTACTTACCACCTACGTAGTTTTGAAAAACTTAGTTATTCAGAGATCTAATTATTAAGAATGTTTATAATATCGAATCAAATTAACCTGAAATTGCTAAACTACAATTCCTATTATAACAAACCATTACCAAACTTTTAGTAATTACAACAAAACTAAGAAAAAATAGAGATTCTTCTGAATCCTAAGTTTAAATTTTTAAACAACACCAAGGGAATTTTTAGACTGAATACCGAAGGCATATGCACAGTGTGGCCAAAACTGGCCATTCAACAGAGGAAAAAACCTAAAATTGAATCACGCACTCCTGGGCAGAAAATTCTGGAATTGGAAGTTGTGATTCCATATACACTTTCTTTAAGGGCGCGTTTGAACAAACCTATTTTAGTTATTTTAATTTTAATAACCTCCGCGGCGAGAAAAGCGATATTTGTTATTTAAGGAATATCATAACTCAACCTATCTTTTATTTCAACTGATCTTTAATCTTCTGAAGGCAATCTAAAGCAGTCTTTCTTTTGGGCCTGGAAGTTTGAACTACATTTTGAGGTTGACCTTGAGTATGAGGTGTCTGATTGGAAGTGTGAATCTGAGAAGATTGAGTTTGATTATTTTGAGGTTGAGGTTGGGTTTGTTTTGACCCTTTATGAGTAACTGACAATTCAAGGGGATATAAGAGACAAATAGGGTAGTTCATCATTTGACCATCTGCTCACTTAAGAATAATGCTTCTAACTTTGTTATCATCACCAAATATAAGTTGCAAAATTCTACCCATCTGCCAAAAAGGTCGAGATTTGACAGGAGATTTTATGAGTGCCACATCATCAACATTTACACGGTTTTCCCAATTTGTTTGGAATAAATCACGACTGTGTTCACGCAAGCTCAACAAATAAGAATCGTACCACATCTTCCTAAAATCGTTAAATTTTTTATGAATTTGCTTAAGTGACGACATTAATTGGTCTTGTGAAGGAGGATCTCTTTCCCACAATGGATCATCTAAATCATCTTCAAATTTAAGAGCAAGCGATTTATTGGAATGAATCTTAAGGAAAGAGTTCAGAGTTAGAGGGTTAAGTTCATTTTTGGAAAATACATATGTCAGTGGTCACGAGTTTACAGCATTTTGAATGTTCAACAACAAAGTTAAGAAGTCAAAATAATTCAAAGTAGAACATCTGATGGATTTATATAAACAACGCTTCACCACTCTAATAAGACATTCCCAGGCCACCCCCATCCACGCTGAATAAACAGGAATTTTAATGTGTGTATATTTTCTTGCATGTGCTCTGAAAATTCACCGGACGTTAAACATTGTTTGAAAGCTTTTCCAGCTGCCACGAATGTTTTACCATTATCACTATAAATAAAGTTGCACACGCCAGAGAAATTGGTAAAGCACTGGAAGGATGACAAGAAGGTCTGAGCTGTCAAATCAGGTAATAGGTCAAGGTGAATTGCTCTTATATTTAGGCAAGTGTTAAAGAAGAATATACATTTTCACAGGCATTCTAGTGTTTGAATCCTTTACGAAAATGTGACCCATAAAATCTACTCCTAGGTGTTTGAAAGGATGGAAAAAAATTCATTTGAGCTTTGGTAAAGTTTGTGAATTTTGGATATTGATAAGCAAACTGATTGAACTTTTTGCACAGTATGCACTCTGATAGAACAGATTTGATTATTTGTCGAGCTCCAGTTACCCAATAACCTTGCATACTAAGCATGGATTGTAAACGGAGATGTTTGCATTTAAGGTGACAATCTTTTATTATCAATGCAGTTAATTGGTGATGTTTGCCTAATAATATAGGATTAATGATGATGTAATCATAGTAATTTGTTTTAGTTATTCTTCCTTTGCTTCTGATCAGACCATGTTCATCCAAAAACAAATTTAATTTTTTAACTATGGAGGGAATTTCTGAAGTAGTCTTTGGTGTAGAAGCTAGGCTCTCAAGAAATTCATTTTCAACTTTAAAGGATTCGTTGCATGACCAGTAAAGTTTCGAAGCAAAATCTACATCGACCGTTTTACGTCTCAATCTAAACACAAATTTAAGTACGTAACTAGTCACTCTATATAACTTGTGAATATCAGAATATTTGCTGATGTCTAAGATTGGTTCTGGTTCATCATTAACTATCACTGACATTACAATATTATTTGGAGCTTGCTCAACCTTAATTTTGCTTGGAAGAGAGAGACATCGTAATTGATGTTTGGGTCTGAGAAGTGGATCTAACAACCAACTGGGACCATTTAGCCAAAAATTTATTTTAGATTGGAACTCTTTAAACGAGATACCTCGAGTCACTAAGCCTGATGGATTCTCCTGAGTAGCCACATACTGAAAACTGATGTTAGTTTTAAAGTTTTCCTGAATATCTTTTTTCATATCCTTGATGTCTTGAATATGGTTTTTCACAAAGATTGACTTGTTCTTTATGTTTATGTTCTCACTGAGAATCCAACTCAAGGCTATCTGAGCATCAACAAAAATTTCAATGAACTGAAATGAGGTCTTAAAACTACTCAGTAACTCAGGCAAACATTTTAAGGCTAAATATACAGCTAGAAGTTCCAATGATGGTAAAGTTCTACCCTTTAAAGGAGCAACTTTAGCCTTGGAGAACAAGAAGTTTGATTTATTTTGACTAATAACATAAGTAGCAAAGCCATAACTAGCCATGCTAGCATCACAGAATACTGCTAAGTTAACAATTTCATTTTCACTAAACACCATTCTATTGATTTTGAGTTCTTTAAGTTTGATCAAATTGTTATATATCTTTGGTCTTTAGAGTTAAATTGGGATCAGGAAGTGGGGTCTGCAGAACAGAAAGAATGGACAAAGTTTTTACATTAGCACTCTACCTCGGATGGTTACAGGTAAGAAAAGGGACAAGGATTTGTGATAATATTTGACGTTTTGTGTTGGCATGGCTATCAAGATTATACTCATTTAACATAAGTTGGTCAGGCTCTACGCTGTATAAGTAACCAAGTACTCTTTCTGAACCACTACCATGATCTTCCACCCTACCTTGCTCTACCATGTCCTCTTTCAAATCATGAAGGTTAGAATTAAGGGAACGAAGTTCAAAACCTCCTTCCAACATACGTGAATAAGCTTTCTGATAAACTTTGTACAGTACATTAGGGTCGTAATGAGTGTAAATGAGATTATCGACGTAAAAACAGTTATTCAGCACATCTGAGACTAAATCATTGGGATAAAGTTTAACATGATGCTTAATCAAATATTTCAAAATAAATGGTGAACTCACAAGCCCAAAAACAATAGTAGTGTATCTATATGTAATTATCTTATCATTGTTGTCTACCCAAAGGAAACAAAACCTATTTCTATCTGCTGTTAATTTTAACTTAATCTGCAAAAAGGCCTGTTTGATGTCAGAAAGCAAAATGAGAGGATTGCTTCTAAATTTGCATAGAAGGGTAAATAAGGATGACATCAAATCTATACCTGGATATGCTGCTTCATTCAATGAAATACCTTCATTGGTCTTAAGGCTACAATTAAATACTGGTTGTATTTTAGTTGTAACTTGAAATCCTGTCTTTACAACAGGTCTATGAGGTATCCATATAAAATTGTGATAATCTGATAGATCTACAGAAAACTGTTCTATAATGCCATCTGCTAATAACACAGGTCAACAAAAAAACATTTTTTTTTCGTTGCCAAGGAAATTCGTACGAATTTAGGGTATTCTGGGGTTGCTGAATTCCAAAATGAAAGTAGTTTTTCCGATTTGGCTCTAGTTCTTGAGATAATGAATACCCTCAATTAATAGGAAACGTAACCATAACGCGTGCATATGGGAAACTATCGGAACATTCTAGATGGTGAGACCGAATAAAATGCCATTATGTATTTCATGTGTTTACTTTTGTATGATTTGAGACAATTTCAATGCGATTTGTAAGTAGGCTCCGCCTGAACATTAAATTTTTTGCATTTTTACGTGTTTCAATGGGGTACCAATTATTTCATAAATTAGAGCCAATCTAGCAAAACTGATGTCATATTCGGAATCAGCACCACAAAGTTACCCCAAAATCACTCTAATATGATTGGCAATAAAATGAGTGTTGACCAGTGTAATTGATGGAATACGGCAGTGTAACTTTCAAACAAGTTCTTATTCTTTAATTGTTTGACTACTCTATTGAGTGTGGCAAGAGCTATTTTGAAATTAGAAGGGACCTGTCCTATACAATCGTCATGCCACGGTAATTCTACAAAGTATTTCCCCTCTTTAAATTCTATAGAGTCATTAAACTGTTTAATTTTAAGCTCATCTAAGTTGCCTAAGTGCTCACTCCTTATGCCAATTGACTCTAGTTTAAATAGGTTTTCCAACCCTAAGTCTAAGTCTGGTTCAGATTTAGAAACTGATAATGGGTTGAAATAAGTAGGGAAGGGTGCAAGATAGTATTCACAACACACTCCAAACAAAGTGAGGAAGGTTCTTTGTTATTTTTCACTCCCTTCATGCTGCAACCGCGGTTCTTCATTGTCAGTGGTATGACCCAAGTTCAGGTTACCCGATCAGGACAATATTGAGTTTGAGTTTATACTAGTACAAACATCCACCATTGCCTTAACTGTATGCAAGGTATCAGGTGTTTTACTATCGTGTATGTTGCCAATACAAGAATCAGTTTCAGACAAGCCAAGTGGATTCGCACCTCCAAGGTTACTAATGGCCTCATTTTTAACTTTTTTTTCAACCTCTCTAAAATTGTTAGTTTTAAAATCAGCTGGCAGTACCACGTAGGTTTTAGTGCCTATGGACTCTGACAGGGGGTTAGTAAGTTTAAGATCAGCTGACAGTGCCACGCAGGTTTTTGGGCCCACGGACTCCGACACTGTGTTAGTAAATTTTGG
The DNA here is from genome assembly GCA_023014485.1 of Bathynomus jamesi. NCBI lineage: Eukaryota > Metazoa > Arthropoda > Malacostraca > Isopoda > Cirolanidae > Bathynomus > Bathynomus jamesi. Next base: position 65,831 of record JAJOZX010011137.1, read on the forward strand.
GTGAGGGTCACTTGTTTTGCCAACTTGCTCTTGTCCCTTCACGGCGCTGCGGGATACTCTGCCAAATGGTATTATACCCCAAGCCACCACGAAAGCAGGGATAGAGCTATTTAGTTGAAACATTTTGAAATTTTGGAGTACATCAGCTCCCAGGAGACCACGAATTCCCCAAACCTTATCATCATTCTGGTCCTTGAACTGAGAGTCAGCTAACATGTAGCCTTCTGAAAGTTTGTTTATGCGGTCCCTTAACCCTGCAACAGAGAAGTTCAACAACATTTCACTGTCTATCAGGAAGGAAAACTTGGTAAAACTATGAGGGTTTAAGTGAATACGTTTTTCAGCCTCCCTCAAAAACCTAGTGAAAACACCAGTAAACGTTCGTAGTTTGCATTTATGAGTTTGAAGTTTGTCCAAATCAAGTCCCAAATCAAGAGCCACAGAAGGCCCAATGTACGATCTTTGAGAAGCTGTGTCCAACAAACATCGCACACTAACGACCTTGCCCCCAATCCGAAGTCCAAGGTCACAGTGGGAAGCAAGTAATCTTTATTGAAATATGATTCGCTACAACACTCCGCAGCAACAACCCCAGAATGTACCACAAATGACTTGTCTTGCACTAGTCAAGAAGATGAAGAAGTTTTAGGACAAAGAGCTGAAATGCGAGATTTTTTAGAGCAAAAGGCGCAACAGAAGGAAATTTTTTAATCTTTACCAGGACAGGTATCCTTAAAATGTTTTTTGCTAGAACACATGACACAAAGTTTGAGCTCTCGACAGCGATCAAGGCGCTTTTTAAGGGTCATACTTCTGGCATTTTAACATACTATGACTACCCTGACAGAACTTACAAGGATTGAAAGTATTAGCCTTTTGGGCTTGATCTTTAACTTTAATTTCAGTTTTGAAATTTTGCAAAGTTGGAGTTAGAGCTGAAGTTTGTGATTTTAAAGAAGAGGGTTTGTTTGACTTAGGGGCGTTATCATTTTCAGTTTTAGCATTTGATAGGTTCTTTGAAGGTCTTAGTTTTTGAAGGGTCCAGATGACAGACACGTAGTTGTCTAAAATTTCTTTCAAGGATGGGTAATTTGAATTAATTTTATGACTTAACTCTTCTGAATGACAATGGAAGTTTTTGATACATTATACGGCTCATTAATTTATTACCAGGCGAATTGTCTTCAAAAAAATCTGTTAAAGTTCTTAAGATTGTACAACACAGCCCTAACTTCATTTAGCCAAATACTAAGCTTATCATACTGGTATTCCTCAACAGGTCTAGCATTAATTATTTTCCTAAAAGCTTCATCTGTTATAAAGGGAATATCCAAAAATTCAGCTTCAAGAAGATTCAGTGCTACTTCATAATTTGCATCTGTATTTGATATATGTTTAATTATGGTATAGGCATAATCCTCAAGGTAACCCTTTAAGTATGCAAGCTTAGAAGAATCTGTTAGATCTACTCTAGAACCTATAACATTTTGGAATTGGGAAAGGAAGCTCTGAAAATTATCCTTCTCAGATACACCACTAAATGTATTGCACTGCAAATTGGTGGGGGAAGGGCTTCATGTTTTAATACAGCTTTAAAACCTGACAAAAGATTTTCAAGTCTGTCAGTATTAGGCTGATTTCCTTCATTTGAATTGAAAGAGGCATTACCCTGAGAAGTTTCAGCTACCTTACGATCCTCAACAGCTTTATTTAAATTAGCCAACGATGTATTAACGTCAAAATGGTAATCAGACTGCAACTCAATCTCCCGTCCAAACAATTTTTTATCGAGGTCAAACAATTCATGAGTTCTATAAATCTCTAACAACTTAGCATCATAGGTTTTAATATCCTCTAAAGTTGAAGTGATGATGTTAGACTGCAATTTTAAGTTTTCTTTAGTAAGCTCATTCTTATCAACAAGTTTAAAAGTTTTATTTAACGTGCAAGTGATTTTTCGCTTGAAGACAGCCCTAGATATTATTAATTCTCGTGCAGCTGCTTTACAACTCTCTACAATGGAATTGATGTCTTCCAAGGTTTCCCTAGTATTAATTAATCCTAAAACAGAATCTTCAAAATCTATCTCCATTGTAAAGTTGGGGGAAAATACTACCAGTCGGCTACCTCAAACGAAATTACCCTAAATACTGAAATACTAAAATGGTAAATTAGATGTATAATAATGGTAATTGGATTCAGGATGCTAAGTCACACTTTGTGAAATTACTAAAACGTCAAGGTAACAATTATGAGACCTAACTTGAGGCTCTTATAAACACTAAACACAGTCAAAAGCCAATAAACAACTTTAAACTAAGCCCTAATTTATCTGATAGTTAAATCAAACTACAGTCAGTTTAGTAAGTACAGTACCTAATGAAAAACTGATGAATCTAACCAATTTAATCTATGTTGACTCCAAGCTTAAACTATAGTTGAACAAGTTTTTCAATTATGTTAGAATTATGCCTAAACAAAACTCAAATTACGAAATCAAATTGCAAGCTTATAGCACTAAGCTTACTTATAGCAAACAAAATCCTAACACACAAATTTAACTAAAACCCTGGAAATCCTAAACCTTAATAATGAAATAAACAAACCTTAAACCCTAAAACAAAATAAATTAACAAATGCTAACTCTTAATATTGAAATAGAGTACTTACCACCTACTTAGTTTTGAAAAACTTGTTAGTTATTCAGAGATCTAATTATTAAGAATGTATATAATATTAAATCAAATTAACCTAAAATTGCTAAACTACAATTCCTATTATAACAAACCATTACCAAACTTTTAGTAATTACAACAAAACTAAGAAAAAATAGAGATTCACTAAGAAAAAATAGAGATTCTTCTGAATCCTAAGTTTAAATACTTAAACAACACCAAGAGAATTTTCAGACTGAATACCGAAGGCATATGCGCAGTGCGTACAAAACTGGTCATTCAATAGAGGAAAAAACCTAAAATTGAATCACGTGCTCCTGGGCAGAAAATTCTGGAATCGGAAGTCACGATTCCACATATACTTTCTTTAAGGGCGCGTTTGAACAAACCTATTTTAGTTATTTTAATAAATTATACAATATTAATAATATATATAGTAACCAATTACTATCTTCAAATATTATGACTGGATTTTGTGTTTATGATAAAATCTATTTGTAAGCAGTTGACGAAAAAATGAGGGGTCTTGGCCCCCTAATGCCCCCTCGTGTGGATGCCCCTGCCTGCTAGTATAGGTTTTCCTTTGTAGACCTTACCATATTTTTTGTTTTTGGTGAGTTTAGTCAAGTTCATGAGTGTGAATTCTTAAACGTCTCCTAAGAGCATTACTTTGTGATGCACTGTAGGAATAAAAGGCTTTTCACTTTTTTGGTTTATATTCTTTTTGACTTTTTTCTTTTCACATACTGGGGACCCCAACCCAGGGTCTAACCAGATCTGTGTCTTTTAAGATGTGAAATTTGTGATGCACTGTAGGAACAAGTGCCACATTTAAAATTTTCTCTCTCGGTTTATACTCATTTTGGTACTTTTTATAGCTGTAAGTGGGGCTTCCACCCAAAGCCAAACACTTCAACTATGTCTGAACTTGGCCTAGCATTCACTTAAGGAGGGTGACTGTTCCTTTTAATGCCCCTATTTGGATTTCTATGTTCTGGGGCTGTCCTGGGATTGAATTCAGTTAAGTTGTTAGGTTGTTGTTCATCATACCTGTTACCCCAACTATGATGGGGATAATAGCAGCTTCTTTCAATCTCTAGTTTCTCTAAGTTGTAGATGAGCACCTGATATTTTGTGATTTTTTCCCTTTCCACTCTATTAAGGCCATAGTCATTTGGGACACTGACTTCAATAAGTAAGGCACCCTTTTCCCTCTTGTCCCACACTATTGTGTCCAGTTTTACTGCAGAGTTGTCAATAAATGTGGCAGTTGGAATTACTGTGTCATAGTATATAGTATAATGGTTATTTCCAGTGACTAGTGCAGGTGTATGATCCCATACATTTTTACTGCATTTGAATTCTAATGCTGTCATGATCTTCCAGTGGATATATTTGCAAATTTTATTGTGTCTGGCTTTATAGTACCCATCTGCCATGAGCACCCTACAGCCTGATATTAAATGGCCAACACTTTCCACCTCAACATGACAGAATCTACACCTGTCATTATTACTCATTCCAGCCATTTTTTTTAAATGCATTTGTTAGGAGTGCAAGATCTTGGGCACCCATTATCAGTCACTCTCCGTCATATTGCAGAACTCCTTTCCTTAGCCATTCCAATGATCCTTCTTTATTGATGTAGTCCTTCTGTAGTTCTTGATAGTATTTTCTAGCTCTTTGATGATGTTCCCATTCTTCTGCATGTTTGGCATGTTGTTCCAGCAAATCTTTTGTGACTTTTCCTAGCTATTAAGGTGGCTGGTACTCTTTCAGTTTCTACTACTTCTTGTCATATTATTCCCTCCAAAGTGCTGGGCCAGTTTGTTCATGGAAGTGTGTTGAGTTACCCTTGTGTTGTGGTGTTCACGGACCAAAGCTATTGTAGGGTTACTCAAACTCCTCAGATACTGCCCAATGCTGATGGTCAATGATTGGTGCAGCTGGTTAACCTCAGTCAATCCAATTCCTCCCAGTTTCCTTGGTAGGTAAAATCTGGGAAGACACTGGTTCCAGTATGTTGTTCTATTTAGAGTGAGGATTTTTCTGGTCTTAAAATCTGGTTTGTTTAGTTCTGATTGTGGCCAGTCTATTATCCCTATACTATAATTAATAACAGGGATGGCGAGTTGATTTATAGTTATTTTGTTCTTTGATGTAAGTTGGGTCTTGCGGATCTTTTTCAGTCTTTGTACATACTCTCCACTTATTTTCTCTCACATTTGCCAGTGTTCTACATTACCACTTTCTTCTATCCCAAGGTATTTGTTGGAACTATCCTCTTCTGAGTCTTGAATCCGTGTCTCTTCCTAAATTGATGTTATGGGTTTGTATTTTCTTGCCTCCCATAAATGTACAGTTAGCACACTTATCCAACCAAACTTCATTTTTATGTCACTGGAGTAAGTATGTACGATCTGTAATAGGTATTCTACATTTTGATCAGTCTGCATACAGCTTCAAATCATCCATAAACAGTAGATGGTTCAAAATGCTATCTGGATTTCTTCACCTAGCTTGACTGAGGTTATAGCAAAGTAGTTTGCTTAGGGGGTCCAGGGTGAGACAGAATAGCAAGGGTGACAAGCTGTCTCCCTGGAATATACCCCTCATGATCTTGACATGGGGGATGGATATTTTTCCATTTTTATGGGTGAGATTGATGTTTGTTCTCCATTTTGTAATCTGATTTGTTAAAGTGCTAATAATGGTAGGATATTTTGTACAGCTTGAGGCATTCTAAAATCTAGGAGTGTGGGACAATATCAAATGCCTTTTGATAGTCTATCCATACCATACTTAGGTTTCTGCATCTTTTCTTACAGTATTCAAGGACAGTTTTGTTGATGAGCAGCTGATCCTTTGTTCCAAAGCAGTTTCTTCTACATTCTTTTTGTTTTTTCTCCAGATAGTCTCCAGCATCTAGGTGTTCATATATACTGTCTGCAATTAGGCCTGTAAATAGTTTATAGGTGGTGGTGAGGCAACAGATTGGGCAGTTTGTCTCACGAGTCTTAGGGATGAGGGTTGTATCTCCACTTGTAAGCCATTTTGGTGTTTCTTCTTCTCCCTGCAAAGTCTGTTTCAGCCAGAAATTTGGGAGCTTGTGTAGGCTAGGTTTTTTAAAGTTTGAGAATTTTGCCAGTTTCCTTCTTATCTTATCTTATCTTCCATTATAAATAACTCCTCCATTTCCGGCTTACCCTCATTTGCCACCCTGATGTCTCTATCCAGTCAGCATCATGGTTATGCTGTTCAGGGGTTTCAAATAGGGGTTTCCAGTATGTCTCCAACTGGGTTTGATCTGGTGATTCATGGCCTATTATTCTTTCTCTAATGAGATTTTGGTAAAAGCCTCTAGGGTTTGATGAAAATTGCTTATGGATTTTCATGTCAATCTGCTTTTGTTTATTCCTGATTCTATTGGCTGTGGTTGGGATTTTTCCTTCCAATTCCAGCGCCTTGTCATGTAGTTGATTATCTCTCACGTTATACTTTCTCTTTATTTTCCCTCTGTTGTTTGAGTTTTCCTTGTTGTGTGGATGTTTGGAAATATTATTTTAATTGGTTCAGTTCTCATCTGGCTTGTGTAAGTTGTTTAGTTAATTTAACTTTCAGGGAGGAGGTTTTGGTTTATACTTTTGGTTGGGTTGGTTGGTTGGTTTGGTCTAAAGTTTGGGACAAGTTTCTGTTGCATGTATAGGCCAGCAGTATAATTTACTTGATTAAGTTCAGTAAGGTCTGTGTTGACTGGGACTAGTCTATTAATTGCTATATTTACTCTGCATAATAGTTGTTTAAACTGTCTATTTTTACTAAGTTTGATCAGTTGGGGCCAGTTTTCCATATTCATGGTTTTAACAATTTCAATTAGATTTGCTAGTCTCTCCTGTTTCTATTTGCTGTAAATCTATATCTTCATGTCGTGGTGGTGGTGGTGAGTGGGAGGGGGGTGGGAGTTCTTGATCTGGCTGGGGAAGGTTATGATGAACCAGAGGATCCAGGTGAAGGGTGGTGAGCCACCCATTCCTATCTGATGAATTGGATTGGTTAAAGAATGTTGGCTATCATGCTGTCTGCTTTGTGTGTCCAATGAACTATCAGATGCATCATCATCAATATTTTGAGCAGCTTCAAGGCACTAGAGTACTGGAATAGGGTTCATTATTTGGCTGGTTTCATTGCGGATAAGCTTATCTACTTCATCATTCATGTATTCCATTTCTTGTTCACTAAATACCATCTGGGCTATGAAGTTGTGCTTCTGAGTGGTCAATCTTATAGCTGGAGTTTCTCTCTTACATGATAAATTCTTAAATGTGCCTTGAGGGCAGAACTAAATGATGCACTGTACGAGCAAGTGCCACATTTAAAAGGATTTTCACCAGTGTAAATTCTTAAATGTTTCTTTAGATCTGAAAATTGTGATGCACCGTAGGAACAAATGCCACATTTAAAAGGCTTTTAACTTTTTCGTTTATACTCCTTTTAGTATTTTTAATAGCTATAAGTGGGGCTTCCACCCAAAGCCAAACACTTCAACTGTATCTGAACTTGGCTTAGCGTTGATTTGCCACTAGGATTACGTTCTATTCTTTTCTCCAATGGTCCAGTTTATGTGTCATACCGACATATGTTTTTGTTGGGCCCATTGTCTGATGGAAAAACTGGGGTCCAGGGTCAATATCTTGACCTGGTGGGATCCCCCACATTGATTCCTTTGGTGAAGAATCTTCTCTGAGACTGAGAAAAGTTGCACCATTGCTCACCTCACCCACCCTGGTGCATAAGTGGGTTGAGGGGGACCTTTTTATCCTGGGTGATGTCCTGCCAGTGTGCAAGCTTTCTTTAGTAGACATTACATCCCGTTCTTGTTTGTGGAAAGCTACATACAGGTGGGAGGGGTTTCCCCTGCACCCGTCCCTTATTTTTAGTGGCCTTTTACGACACACTGGGACCACGTGGGAAGTATTCTTTGAAATTACCTATAGTATAAACTCTTAAATGGTTTTGAAGAGTATTTCTGCATGCTGCAGTGTAAGAACAAATATAACATTTAATAGGTTTTTCACCAGTGTGAATTCTTAAATGTGTCTTAAGAGCAGAACTTTGTGATGTACTGTAGGAACAAGTGCCACATTTAAAAGGCTTTTCACTTCTTTAATGTATTTTTTACAGTTGGAAGTGGGGCTTCCACCCGAAGCCAAACACTTCAACTATGTCTGAACTGTCCTAGCATTCATTTAAGGAGGGTGACTGTTCCTTTTAATGCCCCCATTTGGATTTCTATGGCCTGGGGCTGTCCTGGGATTGAGTTCAGGTAAGTTGATAGGTCGTTTTTCATCATACCTGTTGCCCCAACTATGATGGAAGAATGGCAGCATCTTTCAATCTCCAGTTTCTCTTTATATCATATATGAGTGCCTGGTATATTGTAATTTTCTTCCTTTCCACTCTATTAAGGCCATAGCCATTTGGGACACTGACCTCAATAAGTAAGGCACTCCTTTCCCTCTTGTCCCACACTACTATGTCTGGTTTTACTGCAGAATTGTCTATAAAAGTGGCTGTTGGAATTATTGTGTCATAGTATATGGTATAATGGTTGTTTCCAGTAATTGGTGCAGGTGTGTGTTCCCATACATTTTTATTGCATTCTAATTCTAATGCTATCATAATCTTCCAGTGAATATAGTTACAGATTTTATTGTTTCTGGCTGTATAGTACCCCTCTGCCAGGAGCACCCTGCAGCCTGATATTAGATGGCCAACACTTTCTACCTCAACATGACAGAATCTACACCTATCATTAGTACTTATTCCAGCCATTTTTTTAAATGCATTTGTTAGGAGTTCAAGATCTTGGGCACCCATTATTAGTCGCTCTCCGTCATATTGCAGAACTCCTCTCCTTAACCATTCCAATGATCCTTCTTTGTTGATATAATCCTTCTGTAATTCTTGATAATATTTTCCAGCTCTTTGATGTTGTTCCCATTCTTCTGTATACTTGGCCTGTTGTTCCTGAACAAATCTTTTGCGACTTTTCCTAGCTATTAAGGTGGCTGGTACGCTTTCCATTTCTACTACTTCTGTCATATTATTGCCTCCAAAGTGCTGTGCCAGTTTGGTTATGGAAGTATGTTGCATTATCCTTGTGTTATGGTGTTTACGGACCAGAGCTATTGTAGGACTACTTGAACTTTTTAGATACTGCCCAATGCTGATGGTCAATGATCGGTGCAGCTGGTTAACCTCAGTCAATCCCATTCCTCCCAGTTTTCTTGGTAGGTACAATCTGGGAAGACACTGGTTCCAGTATGTTGTTCTGTTTAGAGTGAGGATCTTTCTGGTCTTAACATCCAGTTTATTTAATTCTGATTGCGGCCAGTCTATGATCCCTACACTATAATTGATAACAGGGATGGCGAGTTGGTTTATGGCTGTTATTTTATTCTTTGATGTAAGTTGGGTTTTGCAGATCTTTTTCAGTCTTCGTACATACTCTCCACTGATTTTCTCTCGCATTTGCCAGTGTTCTATATTTCCACTTTCTTCTATCCCAAGATATTTGTAGGAACTATCCTCTTCCAAGTCTTTAATCTCAGTGTCTCCTCCTAAATTGATGTTATGGGTTTGTATTTTCCTACCCCTCTAAGTGTACACTTAGCACACTTGTCCAATCCAAACTTCATTTTGATGTCACTGGAGAAAGTATGGACGATCCTAATAGGCATCCCAGGTTTTGGTCAGAGTCTGCATACAGCTTCAAATCATCCATAAACAGTAGATGGTTCAGTACACTGTCAGGATTTCTTTGCCTAGTTTGACTGAGGTTGTAGCCCTTGTTATTATTGCTAAGTAGTTTGCTAAGGGGGTCCAGGGTGAGGCAGAATAGCAAGGGTGATATGCTGTCCCCCTGGAATATACCCCTCATAATCTTGACATGGGGAATGGATATTTTCCCATTTTCATGGGTAAGATTGATGTTTGTTTGCCATTTTGTAATCTGGTTTGTTAGAGTGCTAATAATGGTAGGGAGGATTTTGTACAGTTTAAGGCATTCCAAAATCCATGAGTGTGGGACACTATCAAATGCCTTCTGATAGTCTATCCATGCCATACTAAGGTTTCTGCCTCTCTTTTTACAGTCTTCAAGGATAGTTTTGTTGATGAGCAGCTGCTCCTTTGTACCTAAGCAGTTTCTTCTACATCCTTTCTGTTCTTTTTCCAGATAGTCTCCAGCATCCAGGTGTTCATACATACTGTCTGCAATTAGGCCTGTAAAAAGTTTATAGGTGGTGGTGAGACAGCAGATTGGGCGGTATTTATTTGGGAGATTTGTCTCACGAGTCTTAGGGATGAGGGTTCTCTCTCCACTTGTAAGCCATTCTGGTGTTTCTTCTACTCCCTGCAATATCCTGTTTCAGCCAGAAATTCGGGAGCTTGTCTAGGCCAGGTTTTTTAAAGTTGGAGAATTTTGCCACCCTCATTTGCCACCCTGATGGTCTCTATCCAAGCAGCATCCTGATTATGCTGTTCAGGGGTTTCAAAGAGGGGTTTCCAGTATGCCTCCAACTGGGTTTGATCTGGTGGTTCATGGACTATTATTCTTTCCCTAATGAGATTTTGGTAAAAGCCCCTTGGGTTTGATGAAAATTGTTTGTTATGGTTTTTCATGTCAATCTGCTTTGGTTTATTCCTGATTCTATTGGCTATGGCTGGGATTTTTCCCTCCCAATTCCAGCGCCTTGTCATGTAATTGATTATCTCTCAGGTTATACTTCCTCTTTATTTTCCTTGTTTGTTTTTTGTTTTTTCCCTGTTGTGTGGGTGCTTGGAAATATTGCTTTAATTGGTTCAATTCTCATCTGGCTTGTATGAGTTGTTTAGTTAATTTAACTTTCCAAGGAGATGGTTTTGGATTACACCTTTGGCTGGAGGACTTTGGACTAAAATTTGGGACAAGTTTCTGTTGCATGTATAGGCCAATAGCGTAATTTACTTGGTTAAGTTCAGTAAGGTCTGTATTGACTGGAACTAGTCTATTAACTGCAACATTTACTCTGCATATTAGTTGTTTAAACTTTCTATTTTTACTAAGATTGATCAGTCGGGGCTGGCTTTCCATATTCATGGTTTTAATATTTTCAATTATATTTGCTAACTCCTCCTCTATTTCTATTTGCTGTAAGTCCATATCTTCATATCGTGGTGGTGGTGGGGGAGGGGTTCTTAATCTGGCTGGGGAAAGGAATAATGAGTCAGAGGATCCAGGCAAACTGGGTGGTGAACCACCCAGTCCTTTTTGCTGAATTGGATTGGTTACAAAATGTTGGCTGGTGTGCTGTCTATTTTGTGTGTCCTCTGAACTACCGGATGCATCATCACTATTTTGTGTAGCTTCAAGGCACTGTAATCGTGGGATAGGGTTCATTATTGGGCTGGATTCATTTTGAATAAGTTTATCTATTTCATCATTCATGTATTCCATTTCTTGGTCACTAAATGCCCTCTGGGTTATGAAGTTGTGCTTCTGAGTGGTCAACCTTGCAGCTGGAGTCTCTCTCTTACATGGGCAAAAGTGGAAGATGATCTCTCTCCATTCCCTTGTGATGTCCTTCTGCCTCTCGTGTTTCTTTTTGGCATATTTTGAAGCCCATATCAGTGTCCATTTCTCTTCTCTTGTCCACAACCTTTTCATTTTTTCCTCTCTTCTCCTTCTCTGGCAATGTAATCCTCAGTTGCTTCCTTAAGAGTGTTTTGTTTAATATTACTAATTTCTTCCTCTGTAAGGTACTTATGCCACATTTAAAAGGCTTCTCACCAGTGTGAATTCTTAAATGTGTCTTAAGAGCAGAACTTTGTGATGTACTGTAGGAACAAGTGCCACATTTAAAAGGCTTTTCACCAGTGTGAATTCTTAAATGTGTCTTAAGATTCCCAGTGTTTGATGCACTGTAGGAACAAGTGCCACATTTAAAAGGCTTTTCACCAGTGTGAATTCTTAAATGTGTCTTAAGAGCTGAAAATTGTGATGCACTGTAGGAACAAGTGCCACATTTAAAAGGCTTTTCACCGTGTGAATTCTTAAATGTGCCTTAAGATGAAGTATTGATGCACTGTAGGAACAAGTGCCACATTTAAAAGGCTTTTCACCAGTGTGAATTCTTAAATGTTTCTTAAGATCTGAAAATTGTGATGTACTGTAGGAACAAGTGCACATTTAAAAGGCTTTTCACCAGTGTGAATTCTTAAATGTGCTTAAGTGCAGAACTAGATGATGCACTGTAGAACAAGTGCCACATTTAAAAGGCTTTTCACCAGTGTGAATTCTTAAATGTGTCTTAAGAGCTGAAAATTGTGCACTGTAGGAACAAGTGCCATTTAAAAGGCTTTTCACCAGTGTGAATTCTTAAATGTCTTAAGAACTGAAAATTGTGATGCACTGTAGGAACAAGTGCCACATTTAAAAGGCTTTTCACCAGTGTGAATTCTTAAATGTGTCTTAAGAGCAGAACTAAATGATGCACTGTACGAACAAGTGCCACATTTAAAAGGCTTTTCACCAGTGTGATTTCTTAAATGTGTCTTAAGAGCTGAAAATTGTGATGCACTGTAGGAACAAGTGCCACATTTAAAAGGCTTTTCACCAGTGTGAATTCTTAAATGTGTCTTAAGAGCAGAACTTTGTGATGTACTGTAGGAACAAGTGCCACATTTAAAAGGCTTCTCACCAGCGTGGACCCTTGCATGAATTATAAGTTTGCAATGCACTTTGGTTTGATAACAACAAACTGAACATCGATACTCTTCCTCTCTCTCTCTGGTGTTAATATATTCTTTGTTTATGAAGTCAGCTGTAATCACTTTCTGCATGTTTGATATTCTTTCTGATTTCCTACCTATCTGGAAAACATTAATGAATTAATTTAACTTTTTTCATATAATTTATGTCAGCACATTGAAATTATTCATATACAATACTGATATGCTCCAGCCTGACCGTTACAAAATACTTCTCTATTCTAAATATATCTCTTATAGATTCTAGTTTCATGGGATAGGCAAAATTCACATTAACCTCTTGGTTATTTGAAGTCCAAACTTTTAACTATTTTAACTTTTCACTCAGAATTATGACTGAATTTCAATATAAATTTTTAGTTTGCTCTGTAATGAATTTTTACTCTAATCAACAATGCTCACTTTTTAATTTGACTTCAATTTTACTTTCAACATTAATTTTTAAGTTAGAATTAAGATTAAAATTAACTGAATTTCAACCTTGACTTTGCCCAAATCTGAACTTTATTCTACTTGCAAGTTAAAAAGCAAGACTAATTTCCATTAGAGAAAAGCTTCCTAACACAAAAGCAAAATTCAAATTCATAAAGAGCAAGTTGAATTCTGAACTTGACTTTGAAATTTATTTCTATCTGCATTTTAACCAACTAAAAATTTTTGCTTTCAAAAATTAAAAAAAAATTTAAATTCCGAGATTTTTTTTTCAGAGTTGAATTTTGTCTTTGACTTTGATGAAATCCAAGTTGAATTTTGTCTTTTACTTCAAATTCTGAGTAACTGAATTAAGTTAAATTAAATTTCATTTCCACTTCCATTTTATTTTAACTTTTGAATTTAAATTTATTACGATCAACAGCTGAGAATGAAATCAAAGTCAATGACAAAATTCAAACTTAAAGATGCACACTAAAAGTATCAAACAGGAGGAGATTTTAGACACCAATCAACCTGTGAAGTAAAATCGAACCCTGATATCCAATGTCAATTGGTTCCTTGAAAATGTCACAAAAGTCCCCAGGTTTTAAGTATAAAGTGCCCTTAATAGTTGAAAAAATTACTTTCAACCCACACAGCTTTACTTGACTAGGTGTAATCAAAGGCTTTTTGTCTCATTAATTTCATCTCTCTTTCTGTCTTCAATCACACTCTCTTCTATCATTACTACAATGGCTGCTCTTTTGAACTCTAACTATATACCTCTTCTTTAACCTTTTAACGCCAACTGGGTCAAATACGTACTGTTTCAAATACACGCATTTAGCCTTAACCCTACAAAAAAGTTCGGCATTAAAGGGTTAAGGAAATCATGCAGCTCCAGACTCTCAACATATTCTCAACCTTTATCTGTCAAACTTTCCAACAATCAATCTTTCATCTACTCAACCAGTCAACTCTGGAACAACCTCCTTCAGTCCATTCTTCTCCCTGTTTATGTATGACCTCAAATCTTTCAGTGTCAGGCATCTCAAAAACTCTGGACCTTGATTTTGGCTCTCCTCTTCTCTTTCTGTGTGGGAAGGGACATATTTGCAGGTATTTGCCCTTGGCCCCTCCTTCCTGCATAAAATAAATTTGCACACGTAGTTGTAACATAGTACTATAATTGAAAAGCTGAAATTTATTTCAGAAAATAAATAATAAAACACCAGTGAAAAATAAAAAATACAACTCTATACAGGGTGAGTCAAAAGTAGCGCCCGATTTCTGTTTTTTGCAATTGCAATTGTGCATCGATCACGAGGGAGGGCACTTTGAAAATTGCAAGTAAAACAGCTTGGTACAGTTCCGTAATAATTTTCCCCCGAATAAATGGTTAGATAAACATGTCATTCATTTATTTCTACCTTCTTGTACACTGTAATACAAATGGCAAACAAACAATCAACTGACAGAAATCGGGCGCTACTTTTGACTCACCCTGTATAATTTACACATTTACAATTTTCTCTTAATTTAACACATACAAAACCTACATTTATTACAAGTGAACACAAGTTTTTACCTCATTGGAGAAGTGTTGTGATGTTGAAGGGAATGAATATTCACTTTCTTCTTTGGACAAACTGCTATTTCCACTTTCAGAAGATGAAGCAGAATGATTTGGATATGAAAATTCACTTGGATCCTCAATAAATTCCTTCAAGTCAATTTTTACCACATTTCCCTTCAAGAGAAAAACATTCATAATGCAAAATTCAAAAATTGGTTCGAAAGATACATGCACACACAACTATAAGTAATATTAAATTATATTATCAACTGAGACAAACTGTACCAATATAAATATGCCTTCACTGCAAATATAACACCTTATTCAAAAACATATTTTACATGACTACACAATGATTTTGAGTTGCTTTCCTTATTTTAGTTCAAGTGTTTAATCAATATTATATTTAGGTGAATTAAGGGAATAGAAGCCATAATACAAAATGAATTTGTTGCAATATACTGTATTTTCAAAGACATCATCCATCATCGCACACTATCCCACTCTCCTTTTGATGAAATCTCCATTTTAGGTAATTTCAATGTTCACCACTACCTTTGGCTTTCCTCCCATTTCACTAACATCACTGGTGAACTAGCTTACAACTTTTCTATCCTAAATGACCTTGAGCAGATTGTACAGCACCCTACTCATATCTCCAATCACCTTGGAGATAGGCCCAACATTCTGTATTTATTCCTTACTTCTCATCCCCCATCTTACTCTGTCAAATGTTTTTGACATTGGGCTTCTTCAACCACAATCTTGTATCCATTTCCTGTCTTATCACTCGAATTTAGCCTTTCAATCCTCCCAAGATGAGGCACCTTTGGGACTTTGGCATTGCTGATTTCAAGGCCCTCAGGCAGTACTTCTGTCATTTATCATGGAATGATTACTGCTTCCATGACTGGGACCTTTCCAAGTGTGCTGAACACATAAGTGAGGTGATTCACTTGGATATGGAGGTATACATTTCATATTTTCTTCCTATTACTAATACAAAAAAAAACCTTGATTTAACTTTACTTGTTCTAATGCTATCCACAACAGAGAAGTTTTTCAGAAGGTACCATCACCATCCAACTCCTGACTCCCATTCAGCTTATATTTCTGCCAAAAATTTTGCAAAATCTGTTCATCAGAAAAATGTGAAAACCTAGCCAATTCTAATTCTCTCTTTCTGGCATGTAGCTAAGAACCTCTCCAACAACTTCACTTCCTCTTCTCTCCCTCCTCTTTTGCATTCCAACAGCTCAACTGCCATTCTCCTGACAAAGCTGAACTCTTTGCTCAAACTTTCAACTCCAATTTATCCATGCACAATTCCAGTGCTGTTCCTCCATCTCCTCCCCTTGATTTTATTATGTCAGAAATTAGAATCTCTTCCAAAAGATGTTCTTTCTTCCCTATCTGGGCTCAACTCTAGGAAGGTGTATGATCCTGATGGTGTTCCTCCTGCTGTTCTTAAGAACTGTGCTTCTGTGCTGATACCTACCTATGCAAACACTTTCATTTTTGTCTTTTATCAGGTACTTTTCCTTCCTGCTGGAAGTTCACTTTTATTCAGCCTCTCCCAAAGAAGGGTGACTACTCTCAACCCTCCTCCAAGTATAATCTGATTGCTTTGATTTCATGTCTTTCTAAAGTTTTTGAATCTATCCTTAACCCTTTAACTGCGCTGTACGATTTCAGTGATATTCCCATGGATGTGCATTAAGTCACTAAAAAATGAAAGTGCTAATAGTAATTTTTCTATTACTTTTCTAGTATGAAAAGGCCACAAGAAATCCATATCTGACAATAAAATGCCTCAAAAAACGTGATTATCAAGGAGAAATTTGATTTTATATAATAAAAAATTTTTTTTTTGCTTTTGCTATAATTTGCAGATAAACTTGCCTGAATAACTCATATAGTGTCAAAATGTATCCCACAGGCATAAATCTTAGCTGAAAACCTAGTTACGTATCACTACTAACCATTTTTACCTGTAAAATGCAACCCATATTTGAGGTGAATTCTAGTGAAATACGCACATGTCATTTGGATTCATACTGGGTAAAAGAAACAAAACAGCCATGGACTATAGTCACTTTACGTGGTTCAGGACAAAAAAATGTTTGTGAATAAAGTCACCAAATGCAGTAAAAGGGTTAATAATAGGGAGATTTTTAAATATCTCTTCTCACAAACTTCTTTCAGATCATCAATGTAGCTTCTGCAAGGGATGCTCTACTGACGATCTTCTTCCATATCTCTCAGCCTCTTGGTTATCCTCCTTTTCAGATTTCAGTGAAACCTTTGCTATTGCACTAGACAAATCAAAAGCTTTTGACAGTCTGGCACAAATCTTTAATTTCCATACTGTCCTCTTTTGGTTTCTGTCCTTCCTCTCTAATTTCCTTTCTGGCCAATCTATAGCTACAGTTGTAGATGGGCGATGTTCTTCTCCTATAGTTATTAACAGTGGTTAATTAACTAACAAAATCAAGGTCCAAGGTTTTTGAGATGCCTGGATACTCTGTTTGAAAGAATTTGAGGTTATAGACAAGGAAAAAGATGGAATGAGGAAGATTAGATTGCTCCACAGTTGACCAGTTGAGAGGATAAAAGATAGAAAATACCAAGTAATCCTTGCATTTGATAGCTGGACAGAAAAGGAATGAGAATGTTTCAAAAGTTGGGTACTGCATGCTCTCTCTGTAATGGAGGAGGCATGCAATTAGAGAATTCAGAAGAGCAGTTTTCATTATAATAGCGATAGTAAAGAGTGAGGCAATATTGTGGAGAGAGGGAGATTGAAGACAGTAAGAGGTGAGGAATTGATGAAACAAAAAGCCTTTGATTCCATCCAGTCAAATAGAGCTGTGTGGGTTGGGCCAACCCACACATGACATGAGAAGGTACTCTATACAGGGACAGAGACGACCTCTATACAGAGACAGCAACTTGGTGGGGGGCGAAGAAACTGTCAGGGGCAGATCCAGGAGGGAGGGCAGTCCTGAGTTACCTCAAAAATATTTTGATCAATAAATCAAATTTCCCATACCTATCCTGGGTTCACAGCTAGTATCTAGGCCAGACACCAAGCACACAACACATGTTTACACATTTCACTTTTAAAAGTCATATATAATTCAAGACTAATATTTTTTCAACTTGTTATATTTTTATGTATATGTTGTGACTCATAAAATAGCCACTATGGTTTTTGGTAACATATTTTCAGATTCTGCTTGAAATAATGTTAACACTATCTTTAGAATTCATATCCAAAATATTCATAGTATTTAGATTTCAACTTTTGGTATCCTTGTTTTGAAATTATGATTATGTATATGGAATTGTACACAATGTAATTACTCTTAAATTAGTAGTATACCCACACATCAGTGAGCTAATATTTAGGTATTTATATGGTTTGACAATTTTGAAACCCATTTTTGTTCCTAATTTGTAATTCATTGAATACATCATGTCTTATTGAAGGTGATACTTATATGAAACTTAGAAATAAAATTTGGTTGAAATTAGTGATGTACCGATTAATTGGCATCAGCATAATTTTGCTTATCACCATCGGCAAAATTTTGCCAATTAATATTAAATACTCCAAATTTTATATAGATTTTCAGTGATTAATTTAAATTATAATGTCTTAGGTAAATGATATATTATATGTATAAGCTTTGGTTAGTTTCTGCCTTAATTGTTCATTCGGACGAAGGTCAAGCTTTTCACTCCACCTTAGACCTACAGTTTAACATGGAATACGAACCACACCCCATCAGCAGCCTAGTGTTTTAACCACTAGGCCACCAAGGGTACCCATTTATCTACCAACCACTTTCTTTATTGTGTGGAAGGATGAACAGCTGGGTTTTGCTGCGCGCCAGCTGCTGTCGGGTCTCGAACACAGGGCCGATGGATTCGTAGTCAGCGACACTAACCACTACACCACTGAGATTATATATATATATTAGTGTGGACCAAAATGGGGGGTAAATTATAAAGTTGAAGAAATCCTTGTTCCACATTAATGCCCTTGTTCCTTTGGACCAGATAGACATGTCAGCAAAATTTTGGTCAAATATGAGAATATTTAGGGGTCCTGAGATTTAATGACTTATAAAAATTTTCCAATGAATAGGCGCACTTAGAACATCAATGATCAACTCAACTCTTAAGTTGCAACTTATGAAAAAATTTCTTATTTAAGAAATTTTTGGTGTTAATAGAGTACAAAAACAATCTTAGATCATTATTTCAGAGAAAATTATTAATAAGGAAAACAAAAATTTTGGATAAAATATATTATCCTTAATTGGTCAACTCTAAATTAAAGGCTTTGCCTAATTGGCTTGAACCTTTTAGTTATCCTTTTTATCTCCTAATTTAACTGGTTTATTTTACTATTTCAGAAATTTAATTTTTTAAACTAAAAATGGCTACTCGTTTTAAAACTAAAGTTTGGCTCATTGGCCATTTAAATAAAGATATACTTTGTTGCCGCTTACCTACAAAACTGCAAGTTTTGCAAAAATATTTCTTCCATCTAAAAGAGGAAAAATTGGGACGAAGAAGATCCATTAATCTTTGCTTAGATGAAGTGATGACCTACTGGGAGAAAGCCAGGATTCCCACAATGTGTAGAGACAGTGCCATCCGAAAGATTGACTCTTTAATAAGCCGTTATGATAAAATGATGAAAAACAGAAAAAGGCCCGAGGAAAAATGCCGTATTGAAGAAGCTATGTTTAAAGATGAAATTAAGGCTGAAATTCTTGATATTGGTGTCACTAATGCCCTTTTGATGATGTCAAATGAAGAAGACAAGCTTTTCTACTTAAGCCAGCAAGAAGATCCTACACAAAGTAGCATGGGTACAGTAGACCAAATTCTTGCAAAAAGAGAGAAAAGAAGGCTTCATCGTGAAGAATTAGAGTGTGAAAGAACCCTCAAAGAGCAGAAGCGATCTAAAAGATCATTCTTGCCTGCCAATAGAGATGATTTCACATCATCATCATCATCATCACCATCAACTAATGATGACAACCTTGAAATGCATTTTCAAGGTCCCTCTGAAGAGCAATTTAAAAAGAAAATGTTGGCTCCTAAAAAGTCAAAGCCTATTGACAAAAATGTTGTAGCAGCCTATGATAGAATGAATCTTTCCAATCGAGATGCAGCTATGTCTTATGCTGTTGTTGCTCAGTCTTTGGGCCATAATTTGGAAAACATTACAGTGTCAAAATCTACTATGCTTCGAACTCGTCAAAAGTTACGCAAAGAAATAGCAACAGAATATCAAGAGCAAGCATTTTGTCCTGGAGAGCCTTTAGTTCTTCATTGGGATGGAAAAATGCTCCCAGAGATATCAGGTTAGTTTTTTTGTCTGATTAATTTAGCATATTTATATTTTATCTCAGGTGAAAAACTTAGTTGTGGGTCTGGTTTTCATACCTAGGCAATGTGTTATTATCTGGTTGGTTTTAATTAAACATTTTGATAGCTAAATTTCTATTTAATTAGGTTACATTTCACTGGCTGAAGCTAGTTTTCACAATCTACACCATTTTACCTTCAAATTAAAATAAGTCAAGTTCAAATTAAAATAAGTCCAGTTCAAATTAAAATAAGTCCAGTTCAAATTAAAATAAGTCCAGTTCAAATTAAAATAAGTCCAGTTCAAATTAAAATAAGTCCAGTTCAAATTAAAATAAGTCCAGTTCAAATTAAAATAAGTCCAGTTCAAATT
Source organism: Bathynomus jamesi (assembly GCA_023014485.1). Classification (NCBI taxonomy): domain Eukaryota; kingdom Metazoa; phylum Arthropoda; class Malacostraca; order Isopoda; family Cirolanidae; genus Bathynomus; species Bathynomus jamesi. Next base: position 86,067 of record JAJOZX010011137.1, read on the forward strand.
AAAATAAGTCCAGTTCAAATTAAAATAAGTCCAGTTCAAATTAAAATAAGTCCAGTTCAAATTAAAATAAGTCCAGTTCAAATTAAAATAAGTCCAGTTCAAATTAAAATAAGTCCAGTTCAAATTAAAATAAGTCCAGTTCAAATTAAAATAAGTCCAGTTCAAATTAAAATAAGTCCAGTTCAAATTAAAATAAGTCCAGTTCAAATTAAAATAAGTCCAGTTCAAATTAAAATAAGTCCAGTTCAAATTAAAATAAGTCCAGTTCAAATTAAAATAAGTCCAGTTCAAATTAAAATAAGTCCAGTTCAAATTAAAATAAGTCCAGTTCAAATTAAAATAAGTCCAGTTCAAATTAAAATAAGTCCAGTTCAAATTAAAATAAGTCCAGTTCAAATTAAAATAAGTCCAGTTCAATTTAAAATAAGTCCAGTTCAATTTAAAATAAGTCCAGTTCAATTTAAAATAAGTCCAGTTTAATTTAAAATAAGTCCAGTTTAATTTAAAATAAGTCCAGTTTAATTTAAAATAAGTCCAGTTTAATTTAAAATAAGTCCAGTTTAATTTAAAATAAGTCCAGTTTAATTTAAAATAACTCAAGTTTAATTTAAAATTATATATTATATATATATAAATTATAATATATATAAATATATTAAATATAAAATAAAATATTAAATATATAATATTATATAAAATAAAATATTAAAAATAAATATATATAAATTATATATAAATTATATATTTTAACTTTTTCTTGCAGGTGAAGGAAGAACGGAAAGGATTGCAGTGTTAGTCAGTGGGAATGGTGAAGAGAAATTGCTGGGAATTCCTAAAGTCACTGCTGGCACGGGTACGGAGATGGCTCGTGTTTGCATTTCTCTCCTGCAAGAACATGATATGACCCAGAGAATTATTGGGCTGTCATTTGACACAACAGCATCCAATACCGGAATCCATGCTGGAGCTTGCACTAAAATTGAACAAGAACTTGGAAAAGAGCTTTTATATTTAGCCTGCAGACACCATATTTATGAGATTGTCCTATCTCAAGTCTTCCAGACTTCTATGGGCCATTCCTCTGAACCTGATATTCCAATCTTCAAAAGATTCAAAACTCAATGGGATTTTATGGATCATTCTCAAATCACAACTGCTGTTGATTCCCAAAGCTGCAGAATAATTGAAAGAGTTCAAGATTTAAAAAATCAAACAGTCTTAATCATGAAGGAGGCACTCAACTCTAAACAGCCAAGAGATGATTATAAAGAATTTTTTCAACTTGTTCTCTTCTTTTTTGGAGAAGAAAGCATTTCTAATACTCCCTTGAAGAGACCTGGAGCGTACCATCATGCAAGATGGATGGCAAAAGGAATTTATGCATTTAAGCTTTTTCTTCTCCAATATCAATTTAAGATGACTAAAAAAGAACTTGATGCAATAACAGAAATTTGTTTATTTGTTGCATTGGTATACGCAAAATCTTGGGCAAAAGCTTCTCAACCAGAGGAAGCCCTAAATGTTGATCTTAAATTTTTGCAAGATCTTGCAATAATGGAGGAAAATTCTTTGATATCAAGTGTTATCAAGCAAGCCCAAAATGCCATTAAACGACATCTGTGGTACCTCTCAGAAACACTTGTTGGATTAAGCTTCTTTGACAAAAGCATATCCCTTGAAGAAAAGGAGCAAATGCGAAATATCAAAATGCCTCCAAGAAATAAGGGACTGAAACGTTTAGAAGCAAAGGTAACCCTAGCTTCTTTTAAAGAAAAAAGGATTTCTGATTTTGTTACTTCAAGGACTAAATCTCTTTTTGATGCTCTACATCTCAATTCTCTCTCCACTGAAAATTCTGCATCAACATGGGGAATAGATCCTGAGTACCAAAGAGGCTGTGCTAGAGTTCGTGCCCTTAGAGTGACAAATGACACAGCTGAGCAGGGTGTTGCATTGATTGAAAAATTTAATCAAGCAGTGACAACTAAAGAAGAGGACAAACAAGACCTGCTCAAAACAGTTTTCAAGAATCGTAAAGAATTTCCAACAAAAAATAAAGCAGAACTTATGAAAATGAGGAAAAACTAATTTTTTCAGCATTAAAAGGAAAAGTGCAATTTTCTCGGGACCCCTAAAACTTGACGTAGAGGTTTCAAATTTTGTAATTTGATTAAGGTAAGCAAAAGGAATAACATTACTCATGTGGAACAAAGATTTTTAAACCTTCATTTTTTTGGTCCACACTAAATATATATATATGTAAAAATGAAATGAATAATCAATATTCATTTTTACATAAGAACCAAAATCGCTTAACGCGAGTTTGGATAATAATTTTACTTGTGGCTTCCTATTTTTGATCGTGTCAAAACCCTACGATCTACCATACCTATGGTTTAGTCGTATCCATTTTTATTTGTTATAGAAGTTATTAATTAATTATGATTGTCTTGCATCTCACCCTCATCCCTAGATTATGCATACACATTGCATATAACTCTGCCTCTAATTCGCTCTTGTAAATCTTCCTAATAATGCTTTGTATTATACGTACAAAATTCAATAACTATGACGTCATAAAGTAACTTAATTCTCTTCACGTTTTCCATACCTTGAACACTGAATCACGTGTTTAGTATTTGGACATCTTCTGTATTGAATGTATGGTAAATTCCTTAATAATAATAATAATAATAATAATAATAATAATAATAATAATAAAAAGAAAAAAAGAAACTTCATTCTCTATACATTAGTTATGTTGTTTCCTACCTGTCTACTGATACCTATCAACCTATCAGTCTATATTTTACGCGTCTCTATATTACGCACACAACCCATTGGATTATGTACATGTAAAATACGTCCACATATATTTTTTTTTATTATTATTTTTTTTTAAGTGCGTTCAACCTTCAAGGCGTTCATTAGGCTTACAGTAATTAAATGCTCAAATTCGCGAATCAGCAGAACCGAACGTTTCTAAGATAAACAACATCTTTCGCTCTGATCCAAATCTATAACATATAATGTAATATAACATATTATGTTGTATATAAATTATCTTGTCATGTCTCATGTACTTGTGTTGTACTAATAACCATATATATAATAACCATATATAATCTGACCATATAATCTGACCATATAATCTAACCATATAATCTAACCATATATATATATATAAAAACACTGTAAGAATGGTAACGACGTAATGTACTTCAATGAAACTATAATTGAATGTAATGACTATATATAGGGTGAACCAAATGTAGGTGGACAGTAAATGATAACGTTTATTTTGAGAATACATATTTAATTTTTTTGTATACTATAATACAAAATAAAATTTAAATAAATTTAGTTATAATATTTAATATAATAAAACACAAACACCATAGTTATAATGAACACCATAGTTATAATATAATATAACACAAACCGTATTCAACATACTGTCCACCTACTTTTGGTTCACCGTGTATAATGTAAGAATGTACTTTAATCGAACTGTAAGGGACAATCATAAGCGAATGGGAAGTAATCCATAATCGCAATTATAATTGTAATAAACCCAAACAAAAATGATATCGCCTTCAGAAATGAAGACGTGGCAAAAAAAAAAAAATGTTTTTATTTTTATTTATTTTTTTAAATTTTTATTTGGAAACTTTCAAACACCTGATCGTGTTTAAAAGGGGGGAAGCTTAACCTCCAACTGCCATCCCCCAACATTCAGGCATATTTTATACATGTATTTGTAAAATGAGGAACACTTGATTACGAGACTCTGCCTTGGTCACTGCTAAGAGACTCCCCTGGTTAGCAGCTTCGCTGCGGCGGGGGGGGGGGCCCCTTGCCTCCTTAATATTTTTAGACTCCGGCCTGAGCTATGGTCGAAAGAGGTCGAACCTCTACCCCTGTAAATTCAGAGCAGTACCTGTATATTTTTAAGAAGTAAATTTACAGTAAGAGAAACTTTTTATTTTCCCCCTCGAGTTGGGCTATCGTCAGAGGAACTTAGTAAAGTCGATAAGTTATAAAGTATCAGAGAAAGAATTAGAAAATTATAGAAGAAAAGTAACAGAAGAAATATCCATTGCTTGCCTCCCTAACTAGAACCCCCGTCGATTCCGAACCGAAAAAGGGCCATAAAGGGGGGGTTAACAGTTGGCGACCCTTTACCAGGATAAGAAGAAGATTTATAAAAGAAGAAGATTTATAAAAGAAGAAGATTTATAAAAGAAGAAGATTTATAAAAGAAGAAGATTTATAAAAGAAGAAGATTTATAAAAGAAGAAGATTTATAAAAGAAGAAGACTTATAAAAGAAGAAGACTTATAAAAGAAGAAGATTTATAAAAGAAGATTTAGCAGGATAAAACCATTTGACCGGCATGTCACGACTTCTAGTTCGTAACATCCACCCTTGACCGGTGTGTCACGACTCCAAGTTCTTCACGCCTAGTTTTCATCCAAGAAGAAGTAGCCAACAAGACGTCTTCAGGACACGTCTCTAAGGATTTCCCCATAGAAAATTTTGTTAAGTACATTTTGTTTTCTTAAGTAATTTATAAACACTTGAAAAGTCAGTATTATTAACAGTTAATAATGAGTATTAAGTCAGAATTTACAAGAAACACAGTGAACACTTCAGACACTAGTGATACATTTTCCTTAGAGTAACAGAGAGTTAATTTCGAAAGGGAGTTAATTTCGAAAGGGAGTTAATTTCGAAAGGGAGTTAATTTCGAAAGGGAGTTAATTTCGAAAGGGAGTTAATTTCGAAAGGGAGTTAATTTCGAAAGGGAGTTAATTTCGAAAGGGAGTTAATTTCGAAAGGGAGTTAATTTCGAAAGGGAGTTAATTTCGAAAGGGAGTTAATTTCGAAAGGGAGTTAATTTCGAAAGGGAGTTAATTTCGAAAGGGAGTTAATTTCGAAAGGGAGTTAATTTCGAAAGGGAGTTAATTTCGAAAGGGAGTTAATTTCGAAAGAGAGTTAATTTCGAAAGAGAGTTAATTTCGAAAGAGAGTTAATTTCGAAAGAGAGTTAATTTCGAAAGAGAGTTAATTTCGAAAGAGAGTTAATTTCGAAAGAGAGTTAATTTCGAAAGAGAGTTAATTTCGAAAGAGAGTTAATTTCGAAAGAGAGTTAATTTCGAAAGAGAGTTAATTTCGAAAGAGAGTTAATTTCGAAAGAGAGTTAATTTCGAAAGAGAGTTAATTTCGAAAGAGAGTTAATTTCGAAAGAGAGTTAATTTCGAAAGAGAGTTAATTTCGAAAGAGAGTTAATTTCGAAAGAGAGTTAATTTCGAAAGAGAGAGAATTTCGAAAGAGAGAGAATTTCGAAAGAGAGAGAATTTCGAAAGAGAGAGAATTTCGAAAGAGAGAATTTCGAAAGAGAGTTAATTTCGAAAGAGAGTTAATTTCGAAAGAGAGTTAATTTCGAAAGAGAGTTAATTTCGAAAGAGAGTTAATTTCGAAAGAGAGTTAATTTCGAAAGAGAGTTAATTTCGAAAGAGAGTTAATTTCGAAAGAGAGTTAATTTCGAAAGAGAGTTAATTTCGAAAGAGAGTTAATTTCAAAAGAGAGTTAATTTCAGTTATTTTCACTGTTTTATTCAGTATAGAATAATTTTATTTTTATGTACCAAACATAATAATACCAGAGTGAAATGTTTACATTTTATATTTTTGTTTGCAAATTTTTTTCAATTACTGAATTGAATTGACTTGCAAATTAAGAGAGAGAGAGTTTACAGAGAGTTTATAGATTTAGAGAGATATTTGAAGTCAGTTTTAGTTGCAAATAAGTTGCAAATCAGTTTTCAGTTGGTTGCATCCAAAAGGGATAACCAAACCCCAGAGATTTATAAAGATACTTGACAAGCATTCAAGTTAGACAGTTAAGTTTCAAGAATACTTGATAAGAGTTCAAGTTACAGTTCAGAATACTTGACAAGCATTCAAGTCAGATAGTTTGAGAATACTTGACAAGAGGTCAAGTCAGAAGGTTGCGGCAAGATGGACAACCGCCCCAGAGATTTATAGAAATACTTGACAAGAGGTCAAGTCAGAAGGTTGCGCCAAGATGGACAACCGCCCCCAGAGACATAGAAATACTTGGCAAGAGGTCAAGTCAGAAGGTTGCGCCAAAAGGGACAACCGCCCCCGAGATTTATAGAAATACTTGATAAGAGGTCAAGTCAGAAGGTTGCGCCAAAAGGGACAACCGCCCCAGAGATTTGTAGAAATACTTGATAAGAGGTCAAGTCAGAAGGTTGCGCCAAAAGGGACAACCGCCCCAGAGATTTATAGAAATACTTGGTAAGAGGTCAAGTCAATAGGTTGCATCCAAGAGGGACAACCGCCCCAGAGATTACAGAAGTCAGTTTTGAAAAGTTAGTTTTGAAAAAAAGTTAGTTTTGAAAAAAAAGTTAGTTTTGAAAAAAAGTTAGTTTTGAAAAAAAAGTTAGTTTTTAAGTCCAAAGTCATTTCAATGCAGTCAATTGAATTCAACTTTTTCTTTGTAAGTTAAGAGAATTTAATTTAAGAAAATGTAATTTAAGAATTTAATTCAACCTTTTTTTTGTGTTGTAAAGAGAATTTAATTCAACCTGAATTGACCGGGTTGCGTTTTTAGTTAACCTTTCTTTGTTTTGTTGTAAGAAGGAAATGGACTGATTTGTCTTCTTTTTCATGCCATTGTTGCGTATAAAAATATATAGGTAAAATGACATATTTTATTGTTGGCAACCAAAACCGTTTTTACAAATGTTGGTAACGAGTTTTATAATTATTGCGATTATATGATGACAGAAATAGTGTAATAATTAATCGATCATGTACCTAATTTATCTTGCTCTGTATGGTCGGGAAATTTACCCGTAGGACCGCACACCCTAAATTTCAGTTGTGTTTATTCTTTTTTGTCATTTAATTTTAATAAAACTTCTACACAATAAAACACATGTATTTATCATATGCAAACAAGTTTTCAGACTAAAATATCAAATAATTCAGTCTATCAACATTTAACGAAAGAGTATAATTTTTCTACTTAACATGCAAAAATTATTAAACCTTTTTAATATTTGTTTTTGTATATGAAAATAATTTGTAATGTAAAATTTACCTGAAATTATTAAAAGAAAAGATTGTTCGAAATGCTTTCCTTCCATTTCAATAACTTTTTTTATTCTTGGCCGAAACTCATCTAAGGTTCGATTTACTTTTATTTTTAAGAATATTATAAAATTATGTTTAGCTCATTAAAATGCATAAATTGGTTTCTATTGTTAATTTGTATTCTTAATTTAATTATCGTACCGATACTTCTGGTTAATGTTTATATAGTTCATATATAGCTAGGAATGTTACTAGTCGAATTTAATTCCATCTTCAAAAATTCAATTTTTAAACCGTGAGATTTACTTTCATCAATTGTAAGTCCTCTAAGTACATTTCTTTGTATTACCTTAATACGTGGAACTGATTTAATTAAATACTTAAATACTACCTTGAACTTAAAGGATTTTATAATAATAATGATAATAATAATAATAACAACAATAATTGACTCAAAAGATTTTATAACCCTAAAACCCATCTTAAATTATTATACATTATTTTTAAACTTTGTTAATTCAAAAACCTTCCAAATCTCTACACATACACACGCATGTATGCACACTATATATACTATATATACAAACCTTATTCTAAAATCATTCGATATCACAAGCTATTTCATAGCGTGTAGGTGCTAACTCTGCTATTTATATAGTCCTAAGCCTTTTTGCTTACTATATATAAATTTTTGCTCAGGCATTTATTCAGTTAATTTAAGAATCCTCTCCGCTAATCTGTCCCTCAAAGTTATGATACACACTTTGTATCTAATACACACGACCACAGGTCTATACATCATCCATTACGTAATTCGATTTTTTACCTACAATAGTCAATAAAATTAGTTATAGACTGCACGATCAGGGTAACTTTGGAAAATAATTTATATTTTTTTCCTTTTACCTACTATTCATTATGTACATAATTTTTTCCCACAGAAAAATAAAAATTTTGTAAAAAATTTAACAATATCATTCTTTGCCTAGCGTAATTGTTTGTCTAAAATTGAAGTATTAATCTTTGAATTTTTTATATTATATAATAACTCACTTGTTCTGTATAAAAATTTGTAATGTAAAGAAAAAAATTCGTCATCTAACTTGAAGTAGTTAGGATGTTATTTTCTCATTTGTATTGTATTAATGGTACCCTATTAGATTATTGTATAAATATCATTTTTTTTTTAAAAGGGGAGAGCAATGTAAAAATGAAATGAATAATCAATATTCATTTTTACATAAGAACCAAAATCGCTTAACGCGAGTTTTGATAATAATTTTACTTGTGGCTTCCTATTTTTGATCGTGTCAAAACCCTACGATCTACCATACCTATGGTTTAGTCGTATCCATTTTTATTTGTTATAGAAGTTATTAATTAATTATGATTGTCTTGCATCTCACCCTCATCCCTAGATTATGCATACACATTGCATATAACTCTGCCTCTAATTCGTTCTTGTAAATCTTCCTAATAATGCTTTGTATTATACGTACAAAATTCAATAACTATGATGTCATAAAGTAACTTAATTCTCTTCACGTTTTCCATACCTTGAACACTGAACCACGTGTTTAGTATTTGGACATCTTCCGTATTGAATGTATGGTAAATTCCTTAATAATAATAATATAATAATAATAATAAAAAGAAAAAAAAGAAACTTCATTCTCTATACATCATTAGTTATGTTGTTTCCTACCTATTGTCTACTGATACCTATCAACCTATCAGTCCATATTTTACGCATCTCTATATACGCACACAACCCATTGGATTATGTACATGTAAAATACATCCACATATATATTTTTTATTATTATTTTTTTTAAGTGCGTTCAACCTTCAAGGCGTTCATTAGGCTTACAGTAATTAAATGCTCAAATTCGCGAATCAGCAGAACCGAACGTTTCTAAGATAAACAACATCTTTCGCTCTGATCCAAATCTATAACATATAATGTAATATAACATATTATGTTGTATATAAATTATCTTGTCATGTCTCATGTACTTGTGTTGTACTAATAACCATATATATAATAACCATATATAATCTGACCATATAATCTGACCATATAATCTGAACCATATAATCTAACCAATAATCTAACCATATATATATATATAAAAACTGTAAGAATGGTAACGACGTAATGTACTTCAATGAAACTATAATTGAATGTAATGACTTTATATATAATGTAAGAATGTACTTTAATCGAACTGTAAGGGACAATCATAAGCGAATGGGAAGTAATCCATAATCACAATCATAATTGTAATAAACCCAAACAAAAATGATATCACCTTCAGAAATGAAGACGTGGCAAAAAAAAAATAATATTAGTTTTTATTTTTTTATTTTTTAAAATTTTTATTTGGAAACTTTCAAACACCTGATCGTGTTTAAAAGGGGGGAAGCTTAACCTCCAACTGCCATCCCCCAACATTCAGGCATATTTTATACATGTATTTGTAAAATGAGGAACACTTGATTACGAGACTCTGCCTTGGTCACTGCTAAGAGACTCCCCTGGTTAGCAGCTTCGCTGCGGGGGGGGGGGGGCAGAGGCCCCTTGCCTCCTTAATATTTTTAGATTCCGGCCTGAGCTATGGTCGAAAGAGGTCGAACCTCTACCCCTGTAAATTCAGAGCAGTACCTGTATATTTTTAAGAAGTAAATTTACAGTAAGAGAAACTTTTTATTTTCCCCCTCGAGTTGTGCTATCGTCAGAGGAACTTAGTAAAGTCGATAAGTTATAAAGTATCAGAAAAGAATTAGAAAATTATAGAAGAAAAGTAACAGAAGAAATATCCGTTGCTTGCCTCCCTAACTAGAACCCCCGTCGATTCCGAACCGAAAAAGGGCCATAAAGGGGGGGGTTAACATATATATATATATATATATATATGCTGCAAACCCACAAGGAAAAAGAAAAACAATTCCAAGGCCTTTCATGTATTTAGAGCTACACCTCATCAGGGAATGAAGAGAAGGCAAGATGCCCATAAATATATATAACATAGAAGAAACCAAAACAATTAGCACATACTTACCAAGAGTTAATGAGAGGCAAAAGGAATTTTAACAAGATACTGTCAATTTTATACATTCCCACACTATTATTGAAATTGTTTTTAAAATGGATAAATGCACATTCTATAATATTTCTTTCTATTATATCTGTTTTCAACAAGCGCTTTAGAACTATCCCATTTGCTATGATTATATCTATACATATGGTTAAACAAAGCATTGGAATTATTAGCTGTTCGACACGCATATTCATGCTGTTTAACCCTAATATCTAACATTTCACCCATTTGACCTATATATATACGGAGTTACATTGTGTACATCCGATTGAATACACACAACCAACAACATTATCTGGGCTATTCTTTATTAGGCATGATTTAACAGTATTATTATACTTAAAGACTATATTGATGCCAATTGCTTTAAGTAAAGTTGGAAGATATTGAAAATTAACATGGTAAGGTAGGCTAAGGATATTTTTATGCTCAAATTCCTTTACAGTTACATTATTATAATACCTATTCTTGGCTTTCCTAAGACAGTTATCTAAAAATGAAATAAGATAACATAATTTAGTACCAATATTCATGATATTGCATAACTCAGAATCTAAAAATTCAGGACTGACAATTAGGGTAAAACAACATAAATATGCATGTAGAATATCTAATAATTCCAATGCTTTGTTTAACCATATGTATAGATGTAATCATAGCATCAAGTGGGATAGTTCTAAAGCGCTTGTTGAAAACAGATATAATAGAAAGAAATATTATAGAATGTGCATTTATCCATTTTAAAAGCAATTTCAATAACAGTGTGGGAATGTATAAAATTGACAATATCTTGTTAAAATTCCTTTTGCCTCTCATTAACTCTTGCTAAGTATGTGCTAATTGTTTTGGTTTCTGCTACGTTGTATACATTTATGGGCATCTTGCCTTCTCTCTTCATTCCCTGATGAGGTGTAGCTCTGAATACATGAAAGACCTTGGAATCATTTTCCTTTCTCCTTGTGGGTTTGCAGCATTCATTCATTTCGCATGTTTAATTGCGAAATTCATTCCATATATATATATATATATATATATATATAATTAAAAGTTTATAATGTTCATCTAAATTTTGGATTTTAAATATTAATTGAACAATGGGTAAACAATATATATATACACACACACACACTACATTCCAAATTATTAAGCAGATTGCATTTTCTCCAATGTTTTCAAAAGTTTTTCACCAATTTCAATGAAATTTATAGCAAATAAATATAATTACTATATATAGCAGCACTGATGGTATTCATTTCGATAAAATATTTTGATAATTAAAGTAATTATCTCACTTTATTGAAAAATATATAAAATATGATGTTCCAAATTATTAAGCAAGTATTCTATTTACAGATCTAAATGGTGAAAATGGGTAAGAAGAAGGATTTAATACTAACTGAGAAAAGAAAAATAGTCAAGTTACTCGCTGAAAATATAAAATCTATTGAAATTACCAAGCAGTTTGGCAGGGCTTATCGAACTGTAAGCAAGTTTGTAGCGGAGGGTACAAAACTGAGGCAGCAAAGTGATAAAGGAGCTATAAGAAAAGTGAGAAGGTGGCAGATATCTGTAATCAAGCACAAAGTTGCAAAGCATCCATTGTTCTCAAGGAAAGAGGTTTTTGAGCATGCTGGCATACATAATGTACCAAGAACATCTTGATGTGGAATCCTCCAAACAATTGGGTTAAGACGTGTAAACCTACAATTCAGTCACCATTAACACCCAGGTATAAGAGGCAATGTGTTGAATGGGTGCATCAGTACGTGAAAACAGATTTTAATACTGTATTGTTAACCAATGAATGAAGAGCAACCCTTCAGGGATCTGATGGTTGGTCAAGAAGATGGATTGCTATCTGTCAATCTCTACCATGGAATGAGGTTTTCTTTTAGAAAATTTGTGTAAGACTGGGCATTCATTTTTACACCATCAGGCACTCTGTATGGGACAGCTACTTCATTGCCTATCAATCCTGCCCAAAACATGACACCACCTCCACTTTGTTGGCATCTTAATCTCGATGGTAGAAATTGGCTCTCAGCAATCTATCTTCTTGACCAAACATCAAGTCCTTCAAGGGTTGCTTTTCATTCATTGGTGAACAATACAGTATTAAAATCTGTTTTCAGAACTGACACGCCCATTCAACATGCTGCTTCTTGTGCCTGGGTGTTAATGGTTGCTGAATTGTAGGTTTACACATCTTGCCAATTGTTTGGAGGATTCCACATTGAGATGTTCTTGGTACATATATACCAGCCTGCTCAAAAACCTCTACTTGAGGACAATGGATGCTTTGCAACTTTGCACTTGATTACAGATAACTACTGCCTCGTTATTTTTCTTATAGCTCCTTTATCACTTCACTGCCTCAGTTTGGTACCCTCCGCTACAAACTTGTTTACAGTTTGATAAGCCCTGCCAAACTGCTTCACAATTTCAATAGATTTTATATTTTCAGCGAGTAACTTGACTATTTTTCTTTTCTCAGTTAGTGTTAAATCCTTCTTCTTACCTATTTTCACCATTTAGATCTGTAAATAGAATACTTGCTTAATAATTTGGAACATCATATTTTACATAATTAAAATAATTCTCTTTTTATTGAAAAATACCAAAATATTTTATCGAAATGAATACCATCAGTGCTGCTATATATAGTAATTATTTGCTATAAATTTCATTGAAATTGGTGAAAAACTTTTGAAAACATTGGAGTAAATGCAATCTGCTTAATAATTTGGAGCGTAGTGTAGTAGCAGATCCAGAATGGGGGGGGGGGGGAAGTGATGATCTACATTATACTGATAACATTTGATTTTTTATTAAATATAATGAACTTGCATACAAAATACCACGGACAGATATGACAAAAATTGTATTATATGTATAAATTTTTTACAATCAGTACTTATAAGGGGAGTGGCTAGCCACCCTCCCTGTATCCACTACTGATATATAATAGAGCCTATGTAAAGCTAGCTACCAAGCTCATTGAGTTTAATATTTTGTAATGAAAATATTCTGGAATATTTTTGAAGTACGTACTGTAATGAATACTGTAGTAAAATTTGTATTTAAAAAATACTAAAAAATTGGTGTATATATGTGCTTTCTGAATTAATAAACACTTGTTTACTCTTGGACTTTCATAATTTTTGTTCCTTCTTTCGATGCATTCGAGGAGCAATATATGAAAATCAGAAAATAAAGTTCACCATGTGGGTGTCCACTGTCCACTCCAATGACTACCAGCCTTTTTAGTTTTTACTAAGCTAGGTGGAAACTAGGAAAATACATTATAGGGCCTGTTTAAAACTATAGCTGTATTTAAAAAAAAAAAAAATTGTCATCAGAAAAGCAAATTAAAAATGAAATTTAAATCCATAAGTTACTCAAAAGAAAATATACTTAACCCTCTAACACCGAACATTTTTGTAGGGTTGAGTCTAAATGCGTGTATTTGAAACTGTACGTATTCGACCCAGTAGGCTTTAAACGGTTAATGTATACTTATGCTATTATTAATATAGAACAAATCTTGGTATTTTTTTTTACAAGAGTACATTACAGGCTTTTGAGGAATTTTACCATAAAAATTTACTGTAAGATTTTGGTAATATTCCTGATCTGTTAGGTTAGGTTATATATTAAAACTATCTTTTTCTGATGGTTTTTGATGTTGTTTGAATGAAATTAACCTTCATTTTTATCGCAAATCTGATAGAAACGAAGGTTATATTTGTTCAAACTGCATCAAAAACCATCAGAAACACAGTTTTGATTTACAAAGCCTGTAATGTACACTTGTAAAAATTTACCCAAATCATTTCCCTAAATTTCATTTATTAGATAATTGGCATCAGCACATCACTAAATGAAATTACCTTTTTTTTTGTTGTTTAATATTGCACAACTTAATGAGTTTATCATAGCCCAAAGCAAGTCTTTCGAATGTCACCTTTTTAGTGGAGTTGTAAGCTTTACCAGTCCAACTCACAATTGTCAGAGAGTACTTGTAGGAAGAGGATATGGTATTGTGTGTGTGTGTGTGTGTGTGTGTGTGTGTGTGTGTGTGTGTGTGTGTGTGTGTGTGTATGTATGTTACTGTATTTTCACACAAAGTGACACCTACTATAGGTATCATTTTGAGCCAAAATAAAGGAAACCTAGGTCCCCTCTAGATAAAATTTGTGCCCTTCCAGCAGAGGGCTTCTGGATCCACCCATGACTATAGTCAGTACAACACACACGACCTCTTAAAAACTGTTTTGTAAGGAGAGTATATGTGATCAATAGATGTAAATAATTTTTTCTTTAACTTGAAGAAAGTAGGAAATCCTTTCTGCCAGAATACTCTCCTCTTAAACCTTTAGACACAATGTTTGACCATTGTAGAATAATTTTTTATTAGCATAAAACATGGTATTCAACTTCTCTTCATGCCTGAAAAAAAAAAAAAAAAAAAGCCATTTACACAGTGTTTGACACTTTTACAGAACAGACCTTGGAAATAAAATCTGCATCTAAAGGGTTAAAGGTAAAATTTACTACATCTTTTAATTCCATTTATTGATCACCTTATACCCTTGCTTTCAAATGATATGTTTTTTAATCCATTTTTTATCCCTTTCTTTCTTTTAATCCTTTGTCCCAATTTCTTTCTGTCAGCTAAATTTCTTTCTTGTAACAATGCTACTAGGATATCTGTCATTCCATGTCAAATCAACACAGCAGTTTTCATGACCACCTTGGATTCCAATAAAATTTGGCATGCTTCAGCCAGCCTTTCAGTTTACTGTTGGTTCTGGTAGAGCGAAGTTGTGTTTCATTCTTTGGAAAGTATTTCAGTAATTCTACTATGTGTAGAATTAAATATTTTTTCGGAGTTTAAAATGGCTGCAAGTGTTTCAAATGTTAAAGAACTTAATTTTTTGAAATAGTGTTATAATCCTTTTAGTGTAAATCACAGTGCTAGTTCCAAGAAAAATCTGACACCTGTGTTGGAGTGGATAATAAAAAAGTACCATACCCAGTAGGGTGCTTCACGGCAGTGTGGTTGATGGATGAAGTGGAAGGAAGTTCAATCCACATTGCTGCCCCTGTTCCTTTTGCCGAGGAAACTCGTCTGAACAGGTTTCAACCAGATCAGTACACGTTTAGGGGTCCCGAGATTTGATGCTTCAGATTGCTTAGGTATTTCTAATTTCACCTGTTCTAGTGTTAGTTGACTGCCTTGCTTCCTGATGGAAGGGTGCACTGCTCTCTGTCCTTTGTGTCAGTTGTCTAGTTTTGTCCTCGTTGTGTCTACTGTTGCATATTTGTACTCTTCTCCAATTTGTATATTTCCTCATTGCAGATAAACATGGCAACTCGAAGCAAGAAAGTGGTTTGGCTCATCAGACACCTGAATAAGGAGATCCTGGGTAGCTGCCTACCGACGAAGTTGCAAGTCTTGCAAAAGTGCTTCTTCCATCAAAAACAGGAAAACCTAGGACAGAGAAAATGTCTGAACCTCTGTTTGGATGCTGTGATGGTTAGGGTGCATCAAAAATGGCAACTTTCAAAAATTGATTTGGCCCTACGTTATTATGGTTACATTCCCTAAAAAAAATTCACATGCAAAATTTCAGGTCAATTGATTAATATCTACTGGGTCCACCTAGCTCCTAAACTTTTACAAAAATGACAATTTTTGGGATAAATTGCCTTAAATTATTTTTTTCACATATACCTTTATTTTATTGAATTGAATGATCCTTAAGGTACTATAGGCCTAGTATGTTTAGTTTGCTTGTGTTTAAGCCATAGCTACTATTAATAAACATCATTTGCCATCATGAAATACCTATAGCTATTTTTTCTTATTTTCAGGCATGTAGACTACTTTAATATTAATCTGTTTCTATTACAGGTCAATTTTTGATATATGTTGGTGATAATAGTTGATATATGATATAATGGATAATATGGTAAAGCCAGTGAAGCCACTTCTAGTGGTAAAACTTGTTCAAGTGGTGCAGATAAAGTTGATGTAAAAACACGAAAAAAACCTGTATATTTGGATTAGGTCCTGGCATCACAAATAATGATGCAAAGATTGTAGGATGTCGCTTGCCAACAAGTGAACAAGTTCTTAGATGTTTCCTATTTCACCAGCAACAGGGTCTAAAAGAGAGAAGAACTAAGCGAGATATAGCTAAAATTGTTTTAACAGAAATTCAACCATTCTACAATAAAGCCAACATACCAATGATTACTGAGAAAAAAGCATGTGAGAAAATAATTTCGTTGTCAGAAAAGAATGCGAAACTGAGAGAAATTCCATTGAAAAGAAGAGAGCTACAAAGTACAAAGACAAGACTAGAAGATATGGAAATGCAACTTAAAATGACTTTTCCACTGTGGATTAAAAATGCCAAAAAATTATGAGTAATCCAGAAGATATACAATTTCTTCAATCTATGCAAGGGGATAGAATTGCTTCTTTTGGAGCTCATGATCAAACTTTAGCATCCAAAATGAAGCGCATTAATTTTTTTGAAAATGTGAAGAAAATGCGAGAAAAGAAAAGGAATTGAGAGAGACTGAAGCTTCTTGCAGTTATGTTGAATTAAAAGCAGTAGCACAAGCGATACAACTACCATTGAGAGTGAGTCAGAAGCTAATGATGGAGCTGAAAAAGATGGAAAATCCACACAGTCAACAGTGTGTTTAGGTACTCAAGCTATCATTCCTCATGACATTCTAAAAAGACCGAAACTTGTTTCTTTGGCATCAAGAATGAAAATGACTCCGGCACAACAGGCTGCATTCACAAAAGCTTTTGTTGAAGAATGTGATGGTAACACTAAGGCAATGGCAACTTCATATGCTACAGCTGATAGAGCAAGATGCGAAGTAGCCCAAAAAATTTCAAGTTCCATTAAAAAATCCTGGAATCCTCCTAAATTGGCCTCTCTTCATTGGGATTTGAAAATAATTTCTACTCTGCAGGATAAATATGTTACAGAAGAACGATTAGCCATAAAGTTGGAAATTCAATGGATCTCAAACTACTTGGTATTCCATCATATCATCCTAGTGCTGGTGGCAGTGGCCAATCTGGGAAAAACTTGACTGAAGAAGTTATGAAGCTACTGAAATTGTGGAACTGCTCCGATTCAATAGTGAACTTGGTTTTCGACACTACAGCAACCAACACGGGACATGTGAGCGCTGCATGCACAACTATCCAACAAGAGATTGGACGGCCTTTATTATGGTCTGCATGCAGGCATCATGTTGGTGAAGTTATTATGAGTCATGTGTTTCAGGACATGAAAGTAGAAACTTCGAGTGGACCATAAATTAATGTCTTTAACAGATTTCAAGAAAAGTTTCAGTGGATTTCCAAGGATGAAAAATTGAAAAAAAATTGACTTCAATCAGTACTCCAAAGCTGTCCAGGAGATTCTTCAGGAATGGACTGATTATGCAATTCAAAGAAGTAATATAGAAAAGCAACATACACAATATGACTACAAACAATTTTCTGACTTAGTTGTGTTATACTTAAATGCAGGACCTAGTGATAAGGATATAACCCTTCAGCGACCTGGTGCTATACATAGAGCCAGATGGATGAGTAAAGCAATATATGCTCTAAAAATTGCATTACTAGAAGATAATATCTCGAAACTACCTTCAGTAACAATCATAAACAAGCAACAAATTCTGAAACTAAGAGACTTTGCAACCTTCATTTCACTGATTTACTACCCATGGTGGATGACCTGCTCTTCAGTTTTTGATGCACCATGGCACAATTTGCAGCTTTACAAAAAGCTTCTTAGATACAAGGAAGTAAACAAGCAAATAGCAAAAAGTGCTCTAACATCTTTGAAACGTCATCTCTGATACCTTTCATCAGAGATGATTCCTCTTGTATTATTCAGCGATTTGGTTCCAAAAAATGAACTTCGTGATATAACAAACCATCTACTTTCCTATAAACCACACAAGATTGAGACAGTGGTTCCAGAAGGTAGACATGGATCTAGTTTTGGAAAGCCTAATTTCCCTACCAATCTATGATCGGAAACCACACTAGCTGACTTGGTTGACAAAAACTCATGGTTCATATTCTCTTCACTACAGTTAGACTATGATTTTTTAATGGTTGAGATTGTTGAATGGAAAATAACGGCATCATTTATATCTTCCAAAGAAAAACTTTTGGCTATAAATGTCATAAATGATGGCTCTGAGAGGGCAGTAAAACTATGCAGTGACTTTTATGAGGCTGCAAGGACTGAAGAACATCTTCAAAATGTTCTCCAAGTTGTAGAAGCTGACA
Source organism: Bathynomus jamesi (assembly GCA_023014485.1). NCBI lineage: Eukaryota > Metazoa > Arthropoda > Malacostraca > Isopoda > Cirolanidae > Bathynomus > Bathynomus jamesi. Next base: position 104,635 of record JAJOZX010011137.1, read on the forward strand.
GAAAAGCCACTCCTAATCTGAGAAAGAGACAAGCTTCTTTATCATCTGTTTTAGAAGAAGAATTAAGATATCAATAAGCAATAAATCAATTTTTACAAGTATTTTATCATGAAATACCATTTTTAATAGGTGGAGGTGGTCGGTGGGATGCTTGGCAAGTTGGGTCCTCGTCCCGCATCCTGGTAACTCACTTCATGATTCTCAGAATAATACAAAAAAAAGTCTAAAAAGACAGATAATTTCATGAATTGAGGCTAAAACTTGCCTAAAACTAACTATATTTACAATTTTTTTTTCAAACAAAGTCTACAATGCTTACACATAAGATTTCCTAGTAAAACCATAAAATTCCACAATTGTCAAATTTTCATCTTCGAGGTAGACCCACTAAATATTGTCAGAACAGCTTGAAACGTGGACACTGAAGGTTTGTTGGGGATTGTAACCATAATATCATAGGGCCGAATCAATATCCGAAGTTCGAAATTTCACCCCTTATAGGCTGATGCACCCTAGACTGATGGTGTTCTGGAAAAGAGCAAGGATCCCTACTATGAGGCGGGACAGCGCCCTTCGGAAAATGGAAGCTCTGCTCCAGCATTATGACAAGTTGGTGAAAAGCAGGAACAGATCCGAGGAGAGCTGTCTTCTTGCGGAGGACATGTTCAAGGCGGAACTCAAGAACGAAATCCTCGATATTGGTCTTCCCAATGCCCTTTCTATGATGACAAATGAGGAAGACAAGCTCTTCTACAAGAGTCAGCAGGAGGACCCAACAGAGAGCAGTATGGGATCAGCAGACATGAAGCTGGCCCAAATGGAGAGTAGGAAAAGGCATCGAGAGGAACAGCAGGAGGAGAGATGACACCAGGAATTCGAGCAAGCCAAGACGGTTACAGAAGCTGCTACTCTCGAAGACAGCTCCTCGTTCTCGGTGTCACCATCTGCGGAAGATGATCCCTCCTTGGCAGCCTCCACATCTGCTTCATGTCCTTCTCCGAGGAAGTGGTCGAGGAACCTCATCACTCAGAATGTGGCTGTCGCGTACGACTGGATGAACATGTCTTATCGTGATGCAGCGATGTCCTACGCCATTGTCACGCAATCCTTGGGGCACGATTTGAACGAGGTATCCATCTCCTCTTCCACAATGTATCATGCTCGCCAGTCGCTTCAGAAGCAAGCAGCAGAGGCGTATCAAGAGGGAGAATTCTGTCCTGAGGAGCCCTTGGTGTTGCACAGGGACGGGAAAATGCTGCCTGAAATCACAGGTGACGGATCTGTGGACTGGATTGCTGTGCTGGTCACCGGGAATGGCCAGGAGAAGCTGCTTAGAGTTCCAAAAGTTCCATCTGGCACAGGAGTGGAGACAGCACACGTCTGCATTGATCTTGTGCTGGAACATGACCTGTCCGAATGAATCAAGGGGTTATCATTCGACACAATGGCATTGAACACCGGGATTCACGTGGGAGCCTGCGTCAAGATTGAGGAGGGTCTCGGGAAGCAACTTCTTACCTAGCATGCAGGCACCATATATACAAAATCGTCCTGGCCCAAGACTTCCGGTCTTTGATGGGCCCCACCTCTGGGCCCGAGACTGGGGTCTTCAAAAGATTCCAAGAGCAGTGGGGTTTCATTGACCGATCTCTTATCACCACTGCTATTGATTCAGATAGCTGCAGCATCGCTGGACCTCTTCAGGGTCTCAAGGACCAAACTGTCCTTATCGTGAGGGAAGCTCTAGCTTCTGGTCAGCTGCGGGATGACTACCAAGAACTTCTTCAACTGGTTATCCTCTTTCTCGGGGAAGAGACTGTCGCCAATGTGCCACTGCGGAAGCCAGGAGCATACCACCATGCGCGGTGGATGGTGAAAGCCATTTACAGATTGAAGCTGTGCCTCCTTCAGGACCAGTTCAGGATGACCGGGTGGGAGCTGAAAGGAGTCACAGAAATCTGCCTGTTCATCGCCCTGGCCTACGCAAAGGCTTGGAGTCGTGCGACGAGAGCAGAGCAGGCCCCACGTGTGGATCTGGAGTTCTTGCTGGACCTGGAAATACTGCAGGAAGATGCCGTGATCGTCGACGTTGCCAAGCAAGCGCAAGCAGCCATGAAACAACACCTCTGGTATTTCTCCGAGATGCTGGTCAGTTTGGCATTCTTAGATCAAGGGGTTCCTCAGGAAGAGAAACAAAGGATGTGAGAGAACCTTGCCAAGCCGACATCGAGAAAGCGTTGAAGCATCTGGAGGGGAAGACCGTCCTCGGCTCCTTCAAAGGAAAGAAGAAGATTTCGGATTTCGTTACCTCGAGGACGTAGGATCTCTTCACCGCACTCAGGATCAACGCCTTCGTCGAAAATCCGCTTCGTCTTGGGAAAGCGACTCACACTACCAAGCAGGCCTGGCTAGGGTCTGCATCCTGGCTGTGGTGAATGACTCGGCTGAATGGGGGATCGCTCTCATTGAGAAATTCAATACTGCCCTAACAACGAAGGAAGAAGACAAACAGTACCTGCTGAAAGCAGTTTTCAAGAATAGGAAGGATTTTCCGAAGAAGCAGAAGGGGGAAATGATAAAGAAGTGATGAGTCTGTGTTCTCTGACATAAGGCATGATTTCTCGGGACCCCTTATTGTTGTCGAAGGAGTCTCATTTTTGGCCAGGAGTGATAAATATGTAAAACGAACACGGGCATCTATGTGAATTAAAAATATAATATTGTTCTCATTTATGAAACCCTAATACCCAGTATTAAAGGACAAAAAATCTGCAATAAATTTAGGAAAACCATTGCAAATTTGCCTGAAACTTATGGAAATGCAACATCTGATACTTCAAACTCAGACTGTGACAAATCCAGTTGATGAAAAAAAAGAGGAGTTGGATGTTAGTTTTAATACTGAGCCAGGGTATGTTGTTTATTCCTTAAATGATACACTACAATCAATAGAAGAGTTACCAGTTTGCATTAAAAAGTAACAGGTGAAGCATCCAAAACAAAATTTAAGGTCAAGAGAGCTGTGAAAGAAATATTTTTAATTTATCACACTCCAATAATAGTAACTGTTCAGATGAAAGTGATATCATAGCACAGTTTAAAAAAAAAAAAAAGTCTAGATTTTAACTATTCTTCCTATGAGCTGATCAATTAGACAAATCCAACAATAATTCAAAGCCTCAAATTATCTGATTTGAAGTGCCAAGAAATTAGTGGCTGAGAAGGGGATTTTGTCAAGCCCAAATGTGAAACAAGGCAAAGTGCTGTCTCCTGCAAACATTGAAACTGTGAAACAATTTTATTTCCGATGATATTAGTAGGCTCATGCCAGGCAGGAAAGACTGTTTCTGTTAATGTGGAAGGCAATGAGGTTCACCTTCAGAAATGATTGATTTTGTGTAATCTAAAATAAGCCTATTCAGTTTTTAAGGAACAGAATCCTGAAAAGTTGATAGCTTCTCAAAGTCCACAGAATTATGGCCAAAGAACTGTGTGTGGCTGAAGCCAGTGGTACTCAAACAGTATGTGTTTGTACCATTCACCAGAATGTGAAACTTGGGGTTTTAGGAGCAAAGTTACATGCTTTAAACTGAAGACAAAGAGAATCCAATTAAAACTTATGAAGACTGCTTCACCAAAATTATCTGTAATGTGCCAGGCATAAAATTCTATCTGAGGGATCACACATGTCATCAGTGAAAAGGAATCACACTGTACTACTGAGAAATTAGAAACTAGCTTTGCATATTGTAAATAATTATCCATACATGTAATATCCCTATTTTAATTTTAATTTTAATGACTAAAAGGTGGGTAATTCCAGGACAGATCATGCAGTGCTTAACACCACACCCATTCCAACTTTCCTATAATTTGTTGTATATCATTGTCTATACCAAAAAACCCAAAATTTCCAGTTTCAGATTGGTCAGACTTACAGTTCAAAAGTTATGGCCCTTTCAACTTTGGGGGTTCTCAGGGACCCCAAATTTCAAAATCTTAGCACCTAATTGAGATAAAAGAATGATTCAAATTGCATTTGAAAGGTAATTTGTCAAATATTAAATGAGTATAGACATGAATAGCAGCTTATTTGAGTAAAATAATTGTGATAATTTGTATTATTAAAGTGGGGTTTTTTACCCTCCACCTCAGTGGATTTTTTAAAAAATTTCATGTCAGATTAAGCCCAAACTATCTGTATAAGTGAATTTAAGAAATTGCTGTGTATTTAGGTATAAACCATGTGTTTTGAGATTTGAATAGTGATAACTTTACTAAAAAAATAAATTTTTTTGCAAATTGTCAAATATAATTTTTTTTACCCTTTTCTTATTCAATTATGCAGCAATGTATTTTATACACATGTCTAAGTAAGTATATAAAGGATACAAGATAAATAAGTTGAGATAGTCTATTCAAAAGCTATTTAATTAAAAATACCTACATTAATTAACACTTTTGCATATCACACAAGTGCTTATTTCTTATCCCCTAACCATTCTAGGCTTGCAAGCAGTTTGCTTCGCACATAGGCTTCTGCTCTGATCATGTTGACAGTCTTTAAATACCATAATTTTATATTTAATTTTACTATATTGTTTTATAACTACAACTCCACATTTCTTTAATGAAAACTGCATGAGATAGATAATGAATCATAAAAACTTATGAGGGGCAAATAAACAAACCAATAAATTTTATAAAATTTATTACAACTTTGTAAACAAATATTCCAACAATATTCTAATAACTCTCTTGTTATAAAAAGTTGAATGAAACCTAAAGGAGATGATGGAATTGCTTCTTACACTCCTGGATTTGCTAAAAATGGCCCAATTTCTGGCATTGCATTACTGTATTCTCACACCAAGCATTAGTTATTAGTTCTGCCATTGATGATATAGGTTGATGTACATTCTCCACATTGGTATTAGGCTTAACTTCACTGTCAACCACAGAAATACCTATCATCATATGCTGGATATAAAATTCATCATCAGTTTTTTTCATCCTCACTATCTAATTCTAAATCTGATGCATCTGATAATTGTTCTAACATTTCTTGATATTGTTGTAGAGGAATTTTGCAATTATTTTTATGCACCATTCTTAATATACTAAAAATATGAGAAAAACTAATAAAAAAAATTTAATCACAAAATAAGTGAATAAAATATGCAAAACGAATTTTAACAAAACTATTTAATGCTAACACTAAAAGAATACAACATGCAAAACACAGCTGCTAAACCTAAAAATCATATGAGCAATACATCTTCCCCCTACAATGTTTATAAACACCAAGTCTCCACCCCTTTGTTGTCATACATAAATACACATCCTAAAATATAACTCAATCTTGAAATTACAGAAATTGTGTCAAAACATGATGACTTTAGAAGATTTTTTTACCAAATGACAAAATTTGTCATCAGAACCTTTACGCAAAAACACGACTCAATTTGTGTCATTGGAATTCAAGTGTTAATAAAGATAGCCTGAATCAAAACCTAACACTACTAATGTTAAATACTACGTATTGAGTTATCAAAGGAAGTGTGCTTAGGAAGCAAAGTGTTCTCTTCTCTTGTTTATTGTGTACATATGAAATAATTAGCTTAAAGAGGCATAAGAGGAAATATTTTTCTTTGCAGAAATTCACAGTACATACTGTAGCTATGTATGGTACTTAATAGAAAATGGCAACTAAATGTAAAGACTATACCTATCATTGCTGTAGCCCATTCAAAATACACAAAAAAGTTTTCGGGAGTTCTTTGAGATCACTCCCAAATCATGTTATTGAAAATAGTAATCCTGTACATGGCTTCAGTCATTCATCAAAAGTTTGTACAAACTGTTCAAAGAAAATCAATAAAAATGATGAAACAACAGTTGTTCAGCAAGAAAGTTCAGGAAGTGATACTTGTACACCTGAACATTCATCACAAAAATCTTCATCTAAGTGCATGAATGTTCAAGAAGCATACTTTGAAAGAGAGCAGCTGGACAAGACTCTTGAACACTTGATGTCACCCCAATAAAATTATTAAGTATACATTCTATACTTTTATAATTCCATTGTTCTATACTATATATATATATATATGAAAATTATTTCAAGTGGGCCAAAAAACTATTACTCAACTTTTGAAAAAATATTGTGGCTCACCCTGTACATTGATCTTATTGCTGAGGCTGTATGTTGTACCCATACTTTTACTCTTCCAAACACTAGCTTTAAATCTAGATTCAACATCCCAGGAGTAGAGGTACAGGCTCACAACTGGAGGGATGTATCAATTGAAATGCAAAGTCAGCAACTGATACTTCCATGCAACTGATGAGAAAGCTTCTAACAGTGGCTGTATCCTCTAGCGTGGGACATGTCAATGTGAAGAGGAGGCGACATCAAACTGAAACATCAATGCATTGGTGGCCAAACTTCCTCAAATCTCTCTGCAGCAGGCTGTCTACAGTTGGCCAGAATGGCAGTTGATGGCCTATTTCATGGAACAGTCAGAGTGCCAATCAGCTCCTGGTGGCAGACCTATGACAGTGTGCTACTTTTCCATTTACTTGGAGCAATTGCGTGCTCCCCGGACTACTCTTACTCTCCAGTGACATTAAGATTAATCCAGGACCCACTACAACTTACACATGTCACCATACACAAAGACAGACACAATAGGACCATGAGACACATACAGAAGCATAATATTAACATATTATAGTACAACACAGATGGCCTCGCAAACAAAATCATGCAGCTTAGGGAATTCATACACAAACAAAACATTCACATAGCACTTATACAAGAAACAAAACTAAAATGCACACACAAAACACACGCTATCCCTGACTTCACAGCAATCCATCAAGATTGTACTGTGGGTCATGGGTGTGGACTCATCACTTACATACATACATACATAGCATAGCTACACTGCTGCCACCCAAAACATTACAGACACATTCCAAGTAGATAACACGATAGAAATACAGGCAGTTAACATTAAAAAACACTCAAAACACACCACCACACTCATCAACATTTACATCCCACCAGATAGTTAACCTCAGGTGCCAGCTAATTACAATCCACAGTTACACAATCTGGCCTCTCTCACTAATGTCATCTTAGGAAACTTCAATGCTAAAGACACTAGTTGGTACCTGCACAACAAAAACAACACCAGAGGCACCAACATAGCCATACAACTAAACAGCCTCTTCATTCTTAACAATACAGAAGAACATACACACTACGGTGGCCCACTTTTCAATTTTTTTTGAAAAGTATAGGTGATCATGGTTTTTCCCATTATTTGGCACTATGCTAGCACATTGGTACCATTTTTACAAAAATTGATAAATATTTAGGTGTCTCGCATCGACCTTGAAATTACTGGGTCATTCTCTGTCAGATCAACCAAAAAAAATTGAAATTAACACCCTCATCTCTCATATTTTGCTGAAATTTGGTTTATAGGGAGTTTGTGAGCCCTGAATCCATTTCTGAAATTATAAGGTCAATCCGACCAACGGTTCAAGAGATATGACCTCGGGAAATTTGAGGTCACTCGCGAGGTTACTAACATTTGGCGAGCCATAACTTGGGTAATAATTGTCATAATTATATAAAAGTATATATATTTAGAATCAGAAAACAACAAGGAATCAAAATATGCAAGTTTTAGAACTCTAGGTTGAAAAATAAAAAAGTTACACTGTAACCAAAATTTGAGGTCACGATTTGACCTCTGGGGTATCAAATGAGAATTTTTTTTTTAAATGTAAAAAATGAAGGCATAGGCATTGGCTATTAGAATCAGCAAAAAAAAGTTTGTTTATGTTAGTATTTTCATGTAACTAACATATAAGTGAACACCATATTCACAAGTTGTGCGTCAATTCTACCTATTTTTCACACTTAAGCTCATAATTTGACCTATAGAAATTAAAATTACATTTTTTATAGATATAAAAAACAAAGTCAGAGTTCTTGACTAATAGAAACAATCATAAAAAGTTTGTTTATGTTGGTACTTTTCATGTAACTAACTTATAAGTGAACACCATATTTATAAATTGCTTGTCATTTCAAGGAATTTTTATATCTTAGCTATCAATTTGACCTCAAGCTCCAAGAATTTAATAAAAATTGTATTTCACTGCTAATCTACACTGGCAATAATAGTTATAATAGTGAAAGGGGAAGACTAAGCTCACATGTAGCCTAAACAAACCTGTTGAAACATGTTGCTACTTGTCCAAGTGCAGAATCAACACAGATAGTTGCAAAATTCCTTGTCTACAGGTTAGTACAGTTCCAGCCAGCACTGTGGGTGGCTGGTGGGTATGGTGTTTTAATGAGCCTCAGAGACTATCAAGGCCTAAATATTAAGTGTGTATAGCTATATATTTTCTAAAAAATATATATTACCTAATTGTAAATCCTATATCTTTACAGATCAAAATACAATGGTTCGGCACTTGAAATACTGCCAGGACCCTATTCAAAAACACAAGAAACGCATAACAATCAATCTTAGAAAAGTGACTGATGTACTTGTTGAAAAATGTGCTGGAAGAGTGAAAAAAGACTCATTGTTGTGTGTGAACTGCTGGACACTGATAATGAAAAACCCCACTATACTTAGTACCACTGAAAACAACGAGTCTGAGCAGGATTCAAATGAATCATCTACTATCAGTGGCTTGAGTAACATCTCTTCAATTCAAGATCTGGACAATGACAGTGATTGCTTGATAAAGGAAAATCCTTCAACTTCAGTTGAACCAGTTCTAGCATTTCTGGACCAAACACCAGTTAAAAAAGTAAGTAATAAATTAATATAATAACTTATACTTTACTACAAGGTCTGTTTGATCTACTATATAGCCAATTATATAGCATTTAAGGTACTATAATTAATATTTAATTACTAATATTCAGGTGTGTGAAACCTTTTTTCTGTTCTTTTCAGAAGGGCTGTCATTAAGCCAGAAAAAGCGCAAGGCTCGTGGTAAGCTATCATCTGCTCAGAAACACCTGAAGGAGAGGCTAGAACTCAGTTATGGTGTTCAAATTACCGAGGAGGTAAGTGATACTTCAAAACCTGAAACTAAATCTGAAAAACATCTAGACAAATTAATGAATGAATTGAAACAGTCATTCCTGGACAGCAAATGTCACCATCACAAACTACAAATATTGACACTCTCACCATACACAATTGAAAAAACAGCTAGTTTCTTTCAAACTACAACATACATGGTGAAAAGAAACCGTTCACTTAAATCAGAACATGGAATCCTTCCGAAGATTCCACTAATGAGCAAAGGAAAAGTGATATCTGAAGAACACAAAGATATAGTTAGAAGATTCTATGAGTCAGAAGAGGTTAGTCGTATGTGTCCTGGCCAAAAGGATTGCGTGAAAGTTATCAGTGCTGAAGGTGCAATGAAGGTGCAAAAACGATTGGTCCTCGGGAATTTAAGAGAGATGTTTGAACTATATAAAAATGATGAAAAGAATCCCAAAATAGGATTTTCCACATTTGCAAAATTACGGCCATCATATTGTGTGCTTGCCGGTAGTGGTGGGACTCATTCTGTCTCTGTCTGCACATACCATCAAAATCCAAAATTGCAGCTGGCTGCATTGGGAGAAAGAGGTCTTTCATACAAGGATCTTATGGATTACAGTGTCTGCAGTACAGAAAGAGAGACTTGCATGATGCAACTTTGCAATGATTGCCCAAGAGAAGAGGGTGTCCTGGATTTTCTTGAGTTACTTGACAGTGTGAAATCAGCTCCAAATGAAATATCTTACAAGCAATGGGTGACTGTTGACCGTTGTACAATGGTTGATAAGGTGGAGCCACTTCATGAATACTTATCATCCCTAAGCATGAAAATATCCCGCATGGTTCGCCATCACTTTGTTGCTCAGCAACAATCACAGTACTTCAAGCAGTTGAAAGAAACACTACCACCTCAGAGCGAGGTAGTTATAGTAGGTGATTTCTCTGAGAATTATTCTTTCATTGTCCAGGATGCTGCCCAAGGGTTTCACTGGGACAATTCACAGTGTACAGTTCACCCTTTTGTCATCTATTATAGATCATCTGCAGACCAGGAACTTAGCCATTTTAGTGTCTGTTTCTTATCTGCATCACTAAAACACAACACTATAATGGTTTACTCATTCATATTGAAGCTTATGACATATGTTAAATTCAGATGCTCACAATTGAAGAAGGTGCACTATTTCTCAGATGGATGTGCTGGCCAATATAAGAACAGATACAACTTCACAAATCTCTGTTACCATGAAGAGGATTTTGGTCTGTCTTGTGAATGGCACTTCTTTGCTACATCCCATGGCAAAAATGCATGTGATGGGATTGGAGGAACAGTGAAAAGAGCTACTGCTCGTGCCAGTTTGCAGAGAACTACAGAGAGGCAAATTCTTACACCAGAACACATGTTTCAGTTTTGTGAAGAAAACTTGAGCAAGAAGATAAATTTTTTCTTTGTAACTACAGCTGATTTGAAAGATGCAGAAGAACGGTTGGAACATCAATTCAAGGATAGTAGGGCTATTCCTGGAACTCAGAAATATCATAGATTTGTTCCCCTAAACAAGGAAGAACTGATGGTGTATCCCATTTCAAGTGGCATTGGAGAAAAGAAAAGAATAAGGAAAAGTCATTTTACTAATGAACCTGCAATGCTTGGTAACCTAAAATGTGTCAAACCAGGAGAGTATGTTGGCTGCATTTATGACATGCAAGTTTGGTATGGAATTGTGGAGGAATATTGTGAAGAGTTTGATGATTTCACTGTGAACTTTCTACATCCCTCTGGGTCATCAGGATCAAGTGCATATTATTATCCATCAAACAAGGATTCATGTGCAGTGCCAGGACATCATATATTAACTGTAATGAGTTGTCCTACCCTAAGAGGAGGCAGCAGAATTCAATACATTTTTCCACAAAAAGAAATTGATGAGAGCATCGAGCATGCAAAAATTGTATTAGGCTAGCACATGAATCCTCTAAGTAGGTCTTCCCCTTTCACTATTATAACTATTATTGCCAGTGTAGATTAGCAGTGAAATACAATTTTACATTTTTTGCCTTTGTTTTTATATCTATAAAAAAATGTAATTTTAATTTCTATAGGTCAAATTATGAGCTTAAGTGTGAAAAAATAGGTAGAATTGACGCACAACTATGAATATGGTGTTCACTTATATGTGTTACATGAAAAATACTAACATAAACAAACTTTTTTTTGCTGATTCTAATAGCCAATGCCTATGCCTTCATTTTTTACATTTAAAAAAAAAATTCTCATTTGATACCCCAGAGGTCAAATCGTGACCTCAAATTTTGGTTACAGTGTAACTTTTTTATTTTTCAACCTAGAGTTCTAAAACTTGCATATTTGGATTCCTTGTCGTTTTCTGATTCTAAATATATATACTTTTATATAATTGGACCATTATTACCCAAGTTATGGGTCGCCAAATGTTAGTGACCTCGCAAGTGACCTCAAATTTCCCGAGGTCATATCTCTTGAACCGTTGGTCGGATTGACCTTATAATTTCAGAAATGGATTCAGGGCCCACAAACTCCCTATAAACCAAATTTCAGCAAAATCTGAGAGATGAGGGTGTTAGGCACTGGTTGATCTGACAGAGAATGACCCTACTAGTTTTTTTTTTTAAATGCGTACTTTTTAACTTTTTACTGAATCAAGATAAATCATTTAAGTAGGGATGTTTTCTGAATCCTCTTAATGAGAGAAGTTGTTTGGTGTGCCTGCCAATGCCATACGACTAACGGTTAAAGGTTGTGCCTGTATACAGGTAATACCAATGTGCTAGTATAGTGCCAAATAATGGGAAAAACCACGATCACCTATACTTTTCAAAAAAATGATTCACCATACCCGGGCGGAATGTATAATGTATATAGGTAATTAGAAAATGCACTATGCCTGTGCCAGGTACCTAACCTATTTCTTTTTTGCAGATCATAACATTTTGAAATTCTGTCTGAGTTCCTCATCCTTTGTCATGGACAAATCGATGGCAACCATAACTGGAAGAACTCTTGAAGCTACAAATAGAGAGCAGGGCCGTAACTAGGGTTTAGAAATTAGTGAGGTCCAGATTTTTTTCGAGCGCGGCGGGACGAGCAAAATTCAGACCAAAATGACATCTACAAACACAACCCAAGCTATACACTAAACAACAAATCATTTAAGTAGGGATGTTTTCTGAATCCTCTTAATGAGAGAAGTTGTTTGGTGTGCCTGCCAATGTCATACGACTAACGGTTAAAGGTTGTGCCTGTATACAGGTAATACCAATGTGCTAGTATAGTGCCAAATAATGGGAAAAACCACGATCACCTATACTTTTCAAAAAATGATTCACCATACCCGGCGGAATGTATAATGTATATAGGTAATTAGAAAATGCACTATGCCTGTGCCAGGTACCTAACCTATTTCTTTTTTGCAGATCATAACATTTTGAAATTCTGTCTGAGTTCCTCATCCTTTGTCATGGACAAATCGATGGCAACCATAACTGGAAGAACTCTTGAAGCTACAAATAGAGAGCAGGGCCGTAACTAGGGTTTAGAAATTAGCGAGGTCCAGATTTTTTTCGAGCACGGCGGGACAAGCAAAATTCAGACCAAAATGACATCTACAAACACAACCCAAGCTATACACTAAACACAAAACGCTTGATGCTCCCTCTTTTCAAAAGAAAAGCGTAATATGCATTTCATACACGGAGAACGGTTCTCTTTTTTTTTTTTAGGAAATAATTACCGAGGTCCGGACCTCGGTGACCTCATAGGTAGTTATGGCCATGATAGTCATCAAAAGGAAAGGCGAAAATAACATTGCTACCTTCTCTAAGATCGGCCTCAGAAATTTTTTTAGTTGGCCAACCATCATCCTCCATCAGTGGTAGCAAATTGCCAACAACATGGCAGGTTTTGCAATACTTCTTCAGTGTTATCCAGTACACTGCTAACAGGAAAGATGCATTCAAAGAAACCATAAACGTCTTAAAGTTTTGGAACATGGCCCGCATTAAAACAATCACAAAGCTCAACTGCAAACGGAAGCTAGAGGCATTGTGGAAAGAGTGGCACTTACTCCAAAAGAGCAGAAAACGAGAAACTGACGCCGGAAGAAAATGGCAGAAGTTTTCGGACAGTGTGGACAAGCTGTGGGATATCGGAGCATCTGACGCTGTTGAAGATATAAAGAAGACATTGACTTCTACCTCGATCAACATGGTCCTCGGGTGGCAACGATGAGTGGGAACGATAAAGTTTTCGATGTAAAAAGAAAGCTACAGGAAGGAAGAAAATGTCCTCGCCAGGAGCCGCAAACCTCAAAGTGTGCATACGAAACCGGAGATGAGGCCATGGAGAATGATGATACTGGCATGTCAGGAGAGTCGGAGACAGAACTAGCGTTCCCCCTGCCGAAAGAGCCAAGTGTGTCTGTCAATCTTCCTCGCTGCATCCTTAATGCACCTGCTGTCATGGAAGTGGCTGATCGTTTCCACATGTCCAATAATCAGGTGCGTATTGTGTATAGTATTCATCGATAGCGTCAGTTTTAAAGTGTCCCGTAACCCACATGTATTCTTGACAGTTTCCTTTCCACTTTCCATTCTCTACATAGGTAGTAAGCATTGTGGCTGCTATCACACGTTTGGCAGATCCACCAGCAGACCTCAATCAGTTCAGCATCTCAAAAGAAACGGCTCGCCGGGGAAGAGTGTCACATAACCGTGAAGTGGCGACGGCTGTGAAGGACTCCTTCATGCCACCGAGGCACACTGTTGTCCACTGGGATGGCAAAATGGTCAAGGTCAGTTGATTAAGTTTTCATAGCTATCAATTTAGTAATGAGATTCATGAAGCATAATGTCAATTAAAAAGAGAACTGAATGTGAACAAAAATAGGTTACTTTACAACCATGAAATTGAAATATATGGCATGTGTTTCAGAACTTCCTTGGAACGGCGGAGCACCGCCAAGCAATTCTCATCTCCGGGGCTCCTCATTGCACAGAAGGAAAGTTGCTGTCAGTCCTAGCTGTTGCTGACGGCACGGGACTGTTGCAGGCGTGGTCAACCATACATGCTCTCGAAGATTGGGGATATGAGGAGAGCGTCATCGGACTCTGCTTCAACACCACTTCCACCAACACGGGGAGGGTGCAGGGTGCAGTTGTCCAGCTGGAAAACATGCTCGGGTGACCACTACTCCAGCTGGGATGCTGTCATCACGTCCTAGAGCTTATCGTGGGGGCAGTAGCCATCACCCTGCTTGGAAGGACTATGGCACCAACTGATCCTTTGTTTCAGCAGTTAAAGAGAAGGTTAGTTCATTTTTTGTGCAAGGTAAAGTTAGGACACACATGATATTCCACTAGTTTATAAAACAGCAAGCCAAACCGGAACTTCAGAGTTTTCTCACACAATTTTCTTGTTTATTATTTTTGAAGATGGGACGAGCTCGATCTCTCGACCTACTGCAAGCTGCAGGTCGAGAATCTGGCAGAGAGTACATGGCTAATAGAACTCTGGGATGCCGCGGTCAGCTTCCTGAGCACAGCTTCTGGTTTTGTCAGAGACAATTACTGGGAAGTGGCAGAGATCACACTCCTGGTACCCGGGACACAACCACGCCGTGGCATTCACCTCATGCGCCCAGGAGCCTACCACCATGCAAGATGGATGGCTAAAGTTAGTATTTTCAAACAAAAATAATCTAGAGATAAGTTTAAATGTTATTCAAAGATAAACACTTCATTATAATGCAAACAAAGTAATTGGTAACAATAAACCTGTCTTACAACTGTGCCTATTCTGTTTCAGGTCATCTACTACACAAAACTGCTGATGTTCAGTAGGCAGCTGGAGCTCGACACTGAGCTGGTCGACAAACTGCACAGGATCATGGTGTTCATCGCTCTTCTGTACGTACCAGCTTGGTTGGCAGCCCCTGTAGCAGCTGATGCGCCGTTGAATGACCTGGTACTATACCAGCGTTTTCTGAGGTATAGGGCAGTGGACCGCGAGGTGGCAGAAGCGTCACTGGCAGTGATGAGGCGGCACTTCTGGTATCTGAGGCCTCAGACCGTCATCTTTGCTCTATGCAGCAACAAGGTGGATGGCACTGTGAAGCAACAGATGGCAGAGAAGCTGTCCCACCTCCCTGTACCCAAAGACTTCACATACGAGAACGTCTCAGTCGACGAGATGACGCTACTCCCCGACCTGATCGACGAGTCCTCCTGGTTCTTATTTGCAGGTCTAAAGATGTATGGGTCTTCGTGGCTCACCCTGCCAACTGATAAGTGGGACGAGAACGAGGACTTTTGTCGTCTGAAGGATGTGATCTCTAATCTCCAGGTCACCAATGATGTTGCTGAAAGAGGAGTCCAACTGATACAAGACTATGCAAACACGGTCACAAATGATGAGGTACAGCTGCAGGATCTTCTGCAAGTGGTGGAAAAGAACCGGAAAGAGCTCAGCGACTTCAAGAAGTCATCACTCGCCACGATGACATAGCACAGAGGGACAACATTGCAGCCAGTGACGTGTGATAGTGGTCAATACAATGCAAAAGTGATTGTTTAAGTTATTGTTTCTTTCTTCCTTATTTGTCTGCTATTTGCTGATTTTTTTGAAAAGTATAGGTGATCGTGGTTTTTTCCATTATTTGGCACTATACTAGCACATTGGTATTACCTGTATACAGGCACAACTTTTAAACCGTTAGTTGTATGACATTGGAAGGCACACCAAACGACTTCTCTCATCAAGAGGATTCAGAAAACATCCCTATTAATGATTTATCTTGATTCAGTAAAAAGTTAAAAAGTACGCATTTAAAAAAAAACCTCGTAATTTCAAGGTCGATGCGAGACCCCTAAATATTGATCAATTTTTGTAAAAATGGTATCAATGTGCTAGTATAGTGCCAAATAATGGGAAAAACTAGGATAACCTATACTTTTAAAAAAAATTGAAAAGTGAGCCACCCTAATACACGCATACCACATCAAGTAGGATACTCAAACTCCTCCCCAGACATAATGTTCTGTTCCCCCTCACTAGCAACACACACACTGGAGAACAGAAAAACAACTGTCATCAGACCACCTGCACATCATTATTACAACATGGTCTACACTGCCCCAACAGCCTTAGTCACACTTAGAGAAATTACAAGAAAGCTGATTGGGAACGGTTCAAAATACAGACTGTGGAATAATTCACTATATTAACTAGCACACCCATCATAAACAGTAATACAACACTCAAGACATTTAATCAGATCATCAATAATGCAAACAAATACATACCCAAGGGCAACATTAGGAAATACAACCCAAATTACACTAGAGAAATAGCCCACCTCATAAGGCAATGTAACAACCTCAAACTTAATTACACACAAACACCATATACAGAAGCCATAAAACAGCAGATACAACAGCTCAACACAGAAATAAACAACAAACTTAAAGAAAACCAAACAAGCATTTAGGGAATTCATAACAACACTACACCACTCCACAGATACATCCAGGCTATACAAGACTATAAACAGCATTACCACTCTAACAGTGGCATTCATACCTCACATGCAGCTATCTGTCACAGCCAAAATATCAGGTCATCCCATAAGTAATGTTGTTTTTTAGATCGGAATTTGAAGGACAAAAAAAAACTCAATTGAAACTTTTTAATCTACAGGGTGTCCCATAAGTCTGGCATCAAAGAAAAAATAATAAAAAAGGCAAAACAAAAGCTTTTATTTACAGAACATGCTCAATATGTCCACCATTGTTTTCAATACACAAATTCAGATGTGATACCCAGTCAGCAAGCACATGGTGAATGATGTCAGGAGTAACGGTATTACATGCCCCAATAATGCGCTGCGCAAATGTTCAACACTCCTAATTTTCTCTGCGTATACCAGCGCTTTCAAGTGGCCCCAGAGATAAAAATCTAGTGGCGTGAGATCCAGGCTTCTTGCTAGCCATTCCACAGGCCCTCGATGTCCTATCCAATGACCAGGGAATTGTTGGTACAGGTATTCCCTTACTTGGGTGCTGTAATGTGCAGGAGCACTGTCTTGCTGGAACCATGTTGGGAAATTTCCTTCTTCGTTCAAGACACTGGGAAATGCTTCTTCCTTCAGCATACATAGGTAGGTGCCTCCAGTGACATGTTCATCGAAAAAGAGGGGGCCTATGATGCAATGCAATCCTTCCAAATGCCACACCATACCATCACCCAAGATGCACGTTGTTCATTTGAAGAGGTATACTAGTGAGGATTGTTTTGAGACCAGTAGCGGGTGTTCTGTCGATTTACCTCACAATTTCCATAAAAAACAGCCTCGTCACTGAACAGAATGGTGGATGGGAAATTGGCATCCCAAACATATTGTTCTGTAGCCCATTCACAAAATTCCATCCGCCAGTCAGGATCATCATCGCTTAATTTCTGTAAGATCTGAAGTTTATATAGATGCCATTTGTGAGCCTGAAGAATGCAATGGATGCTACTTTTTAACACTCCTGTCTCAGCGGATAATCACCGAAGAGACTTATTGGGACTTTTGTTAAAATGAGCCAGGATAGCAGTCGCTGTATCATCATCAGTGGACCTCCTTGAAGGTCCACTGTGTGGTTTATCTTCTATGGATCCTGTTTCCTTAAACTTTGCGACAAGTCTGCTAACACAACTCTGCGTTATTGGCTCGCGGTCTGGATGTAGTCTGTTAAATTCAGCAGCGGCCTCTCTTTGACTCTGATTTCCTACGAGTAGAATTATCTGGATTCATTCTTCCTTGCTCACAGACATTATGGCCTGTAGAAAGAGAAAAATATGAATTATGGTTTGTAGAAATAGAAAAATATGAATTTCTCGTATGATGCCAGACTTATGGGACACCCTGTAGTATATATTTTCCATCTGAATCAATGACACTCTGCCAACGTCCTACAAGCTTTTCAGCCATGTTTATAAATTCAGCCAGTTTTGAGGCAAAACATATACAAAGACTAGTGTGCAGGCCATCTAAAGAAGTATACTGTTTCTCGTCAAGATAGTTTTGCAGACTCCTGAAGAGATGATAATCTGAAGGCGCAAGGTCTGGAGAATATGAAGGATATGGAAGTTTTTCCCACCAAAGCTCCTCAATTTTTGCACAAGTGATCTGAGAGGAATGGGGATGTGCGTTGTCGTGGTGGAACACGATTCCTTTCCGATTAACCAAAGGTCTCTTTTCTTTTAGTGCAGTGTTCAATCGATCCAGTTGTTGACAGACTTGAGCAGTGATTGTTTGGTTGTGTGGTAAGGTTTCAAAGTGTATTATACACCACCTTTATCCCACCAAACACTAAGCAACACCTTCCAAAGGTGAAGATTTGGTTTTGGCTGTGGTGTCACTGGTTCTCCAGCACAAACCCACTGTCGACAGCACTTAACATTCTGGTACAGTATCCACTTTTCATCATGTCACTAAACAGTGCAAAAACAGATCTTGGAGCTCACGGGAATGAAGAGCTGTGCTAATGTTTACCCACACCCTCAGATTGTTGACCGACAATTCATGTGGCACCCATTTTCCTAACTTAGGCACTTTCCTGAGTTGTTGCAAATGTCAATGGATGGTGGACGGGGATGAATTGAGTTTCTGGGCCAATTCTTCGACAGTTGTTGAACAGTCTTCTTCAAGTGCGGCTAACAGCAGGGCGTCCAGAGCATGCTGCATCTGTCAAACAGCAGTCATCATTCCTGAACTTACGAAACCATCTTTGACATTTCCTCACATGCAGAATATCATTGCCATAAACATCCTGAATGTTTCGTGTTGCTTCAGTAGCACTATTCCCTTTTTTGAACTTGTAAAGCATTATATGCATGATATGCTCTTCTGATACCACCATGTTTATGAGGGGTTCACATATAACAAAACACACATCTTCACTGGTCAAGGCCTGTAAAGTATGTAGCGAAACACGATAGATCTCCCCAGGTTAGATATAACCTGTGGAAAATTTATGCTTAAACCAAGTAGGACTAGTTTAAACTTAATCTATCATAAAAAATGACATTACTTATGGGATGACCTGATAATATCCCAACATATACACAACAACCTAACATTCTAGATAATCACTATGCAAAGATAAGTCACTTAAACAGAGACAACAACCAGAAACATGCAGACAGACAAACAGCCAGACACAAGAAAACCTACAGACTCAACATAACCATTACACCCTTCACTACAGACCGGACCACCAAGATCATCAAAAACATTAAGAATTTGAATGCTACTGGACCAACATATCTAACATACACCTTAAACACTTGGGCCCACAGGGAATACTAGCTCTCACAAACCAGCACATATTCATACCAACACACTATTATTCCTGACATATGGAAACAAGGTAAAATTATTACACTACTTAAACAAAAATCCAACAGAACCAGCCTTCCCATAGACCCATTACTTTACTATACACACCTTCCAAAGTAACAAAAGACTAATCTTACAAATCACCAGCCCACACATACCACTATCACCGACTCAACATGGATTCAGACCTCACCACTCAACCACGACATTACTCACTAACCTCATGCAGCACATCATGAATTACTCAACACAAACATGTACAATAAAGCCAAAAGGTGGCTGAGCAACTATCTTTCAGGAAGATACCCACATGTCACATTTAATGGCAAGTCATCCAAAAACAAACTTTTTCCAAACGGGGTCCCTCAAGGCTCTGTTCTCTGACCAACACTGTTCAACTTATACATGCATGACATTCCACCACCCATAGATAACAAGCTTACCTTATCATCATATGCAGATGGCATCACTCTAACACCCACCCACAACAACATCAACACTGCTACAAATAACCTACAAACATACTAAATGCAAAAACGTTTTTTTATGTGGACAAAATATGACAATAAAACCCACACTAATAGACAGAGTTTATTTCCCTCAACAGTTTTGATGCCCACTGGCATCCTCTTCGGGTGGATACAGAAAAATAAATGAACAGAAGCGAGAAAGGAAACAATCCAGAAACTGTTAAGAAATTCACACCTAGGTTTAATCCCATTCGCCCAACACTGGAAGGGCATTTTATTATTAAAGGATCCCACTTATAATTAATTTATTTCCTTTTTCATTTCAGACCATCATTCTGCTATAGTTGGT